>WWET01001385.1:46906-83368 GCA_011038615.1 Limnodynastes dumerilii | reverse complement strand
GAGTGTGGGGGGGGGGGGGGGGTGGGGTTGAATTCTGAGGACTGGGAAGAAATCAGGGAAAATGTGGCAATATCATCCCTTTGCACAAGAATTAAGTAAAATAGTTATTATTTAGATGGTATATGGTACCTAACGTTTCAGACACCTGTTGAAGAGGTGACTATGGGGTAGATCAGAACATCCGCGAGTGAATTTACGCTAGCCGCTAGCGTAAATTTACATAGTACTTACTGCGCATGCGCACAGCAGATGTTACGCCACGCAAGACATAGCGTAAGGGGCAGTCACGTATCAGTAGCGTATCAACTTATGAAGGGTGGTGCCAGCCACACACCACCAGTATTTATGCTTCGGAGGTGGGGTGAGGCATTTAAATTGTACAGTATGGGCGTGCTTAGCTGCGTAGCTACGTGTGTGAAGTCCGTCCGCTAGTGGTTACGCAGCGTAAAGCTAAGGTAGGGTTTGGAAAGCGTAAGGCACCTAAAATACGTACATGAGAGGGGTGTGCCACGGGGAGTGCATCTAGGGAACGCTAGCGCAAGACGGCAGCGTAGTAAGAGCGTAGCTCTGGATCTGGCCTTATATGTATATTTGGTGGACATGTCCTAAGCTCCAGCTGTTCTGGACGGCTGCTCATATCCTTTTTTCTCCTAAACATATTTTACTCACAATTGGGATCCCTGGGGCTTCGCGGCCTCAGAATAAATGAATACAATTAGTGGCATCTGCATCTACAGGTCTTATAGCTACTAACTGGCGCCAATCAGAGGCCCTAACTTTCCAGATGTGGTACATTTACAAAATGGAGTATGTTATGTACAATCCATCTAAAATCTTCTGCAAGACTTGGGAACCATGTGCAAATCATTTCATGTCTCTGCCAATACATCAAACCATTTATCCGACTCATACTCTTTTTTGGTTATCTTTTTCTTTTGATACATCCCTCTTCTTTCTAGTGGCCATCCTATTGCTACTACTTTTCCCTTTCTTTCTTTTTCCCTTCTCTCTTCTTTTCAGTCTTATTATCTATAAAAAAAACTAAAGGTGAATACCTTGCATTTGTTATATAACTTGTATGTTTATTAATACTTTCTAAGATTAGATTTGTTCTCTTGTATGACAGATGTCAATACTTTAATGTGCACATTTTTTAATGGTCAATATTTTTGTCTGTTGATACTGTTTGTGTACCCATTTTCTGGAAAAATAAGATCTAAAAATATGAAAAAAGGACAAACCCATTAAGCCATATTTTATTTAGACCATTCTGTTAAGTATGGTGCCAAGATTGTGAGATAGACAGCTCTAACATTTTGGAAACAGACAACTGTATGAGATAGAGATATATATATGTTTAGCCCTTTCACAATAAATGGATACCAGCGCTTCAGTGGAGGGTCCCTATATGGGTATATTAGGGAAGAGAAATGCAGCCTAAAAATGTTAAGGGAGGAGTTTTGCAGCCTCAAGAATCAATATAAAAAAAAAAAGCAAGAAGCTTCTGGTGCAAAGTGCAGGCGTTAGTATATATCTTATACCACAGTACTGCTTATAAGGGATGTTGTCCACCCAGTGCTTGGAAGGTTCATAAAAGGCAATTTACATATCATCCAGTTTAATATGGTGCATGTATTGCTGATGGATGCAAATGAAGCAAATTGCTAGCATTAGTTTGAATCTCTTAATAAAACTCCAAATACCCCGCATTGACCACTGAGGAGAAACAGAAGGAAGAGAAGATGCATGCGTGTATGTATGTATGCACATTTTTTCTTTCGTTTTTATCAAACTCAGCACCTAAGTTTCACTAAATGTTGTCGAGCGTGAGTTAGGAAAAGATTACATATATGTACACAAGAATGAATCGGGATGAGACAATACATACCAAATAAAGTCAGTTTCAAAATCCTACTGCATTGTATCGCAAATGATAAATCAGAGCTGTCGAAGATAGTAATAAGGTCTTCATCTGATAAAGAAAACATAAAAAGTCAAATCACGATATAGTGAGTGACAACCCTATTTGCAAGAACATAACACCAATATCGCCAAAGCCAGTAAATCTGCAACAAGCTGAATTTCTTGCACTTAGTTATAATGATGCAGTCACACGTTAGACAGCTTGAAGTCTTCTGTAAATGTGGTCAGATATCCTTTATGAAATTGCATTGCATTTATTACAAGCAGAGAAAACACTGAAAGCAATGCAGTAATTATACATCCTGCTAGCACCACCATGTGGCAATATTTGTTGGTTCCTGTGTTTACATTTCCATGCTGTATGATGATGTGGCAAACCATTAAATGTTGGCTAACGCAACATATTTGCAGAAAATGTTTAAACATACGTTGCGGCTTAAAAACTTAGTCAACCTTGAGAATCACAGAGCCAATAGAGGTTATATAATAGTGGTATTTCATATAAAAGCAGCTGGTTTACAGGATCTACTATCCAAAATGAATCATGTTACACCTTTGTTAAAATGAGGGTCAATAAAACAAGTGGTCTCTGATTTCAGTCACAGTGCTGACCCATATATTACTACTACTACTCTTTAAATATGCACCACTTAATTTAAAATAGAACTTCATTCAATATTAAGCATCTTCAGTGCACATTTTTAGCATAATGATTCATGTGAACAGGCAGTTCCAGTTGGGGTGTGTGGGATTTTTGTAATGACACTGCACAGCTTAACACAAAAAAGGTCAAATAGGACATCCTCACACTGCATTAAAGAAACATGGCCATGTTTGTTTTAACCAAGAAGAGTCTCAAACTGTTTTTGGGCCTTTTATTTTCTTTACTGTAACAGTTACAATGAAGCCAGCGATAGCAGAAGTTATGTTCACTCTGCATAGTCAGGCACTTATGTAAAACATTCAAAAGATGGGTGGGAAGATTATATAGGCATGTTTAGATTTCAGCATTAAAAACACCTAAATGTTGACGTGTGTCAATATTATAATCAATTACTAACCACTATTATTCACACAACAAGATAGATAGATAGGGCTTCATGCTGTAAACATTTGAGGACAAATAAGGAAAGTGTGGTTTCTATCTGCTTGCTTATGCTCCTGAGTTTTTGAAATGTGACAGTGATGAAAGAGATAGAGTTATATAATCAGATAGCTCCACCACGATGTGTTTTGTCACATGGCGACTTCATCAGGGGTTCCTGATGAAGTCAGCACATGACAAAACACATCGGGTGGAGCTATCGGATTGCCAACATTCACCTGAAGCACACCCAAAAGATACCAAGAGATCCCGCTCCCATTATCAAGGATGCTGGTAACAGAGATGCTTGGACCTCATTGTGTTATTGATGCTTTTATTCAAGTGAATATCTGGTATGTGCAATTGCAGAGTGCCAGTGATTTTATAATGAAGAAGTTATTGCATGACAAGGCGCACGTACATACATATACACACATATATACACATATATACATACACATACTGAAAAAAACAGCATCTGCTCCATATTACCTTATGAATTGATTTGAGTAACCTCCATTCTGTGTGTGTGTGTATGTATTCTTGATTTATTACTTACTTGAGGACTAGGAGTCATAAGGTACAAAAATGTATCACTATATACAGTATATCTTATGCATTGCAAATACTATTATTGCATTACAAAGACTCATGCTTGGGACATGTGATTAGTTGTTCTGTATGATTACTGCCTAATAATTGGGTTCTATAATATACCATTAATCATCACTTCAGGCTTATATGCACTACAATTTATTTCTAAATGATTTATGTGCACATCATAATAGTTTCTTTAATTCTTGTGCACCACAAGTATTTTTCATGTGTGTGTGTTCTTTACGCCCACAATTCAGCTTTATATTACCCAAATCAAATCATTAGTTGGAGTAAATCCAGTGTAAATGCATTCCATATAAACATTTGTAATATACAGTTCAAAGTACTATAGGCCCAATGAAAAAACTACCTTCATCTTTATATTTAATGGTCACTTCATCATTAGTCAGGAGCTTTCCTCGGAATACTCTCTGCATCATCAGAACCAGTTCATCATATGTAATGTCCTCATTGTGAATGGGAATTCTGCGGATGTCATCTCCCAGTTGAGCTTTAATAATGAGCTTGCCGCTCAAGTCCAGTTGTCCATTCATCGTGGACTCTGTGGCGATTTAGGCAGCTGTTAGCAAAAAAAATAAAAAAAAAATAGTCAAGCGCATACAAGTGATTAAATGAAGAGATTCTAAACTTGTATATAATGATCACAAAACAATGTTAAAGGGACATTAAACCCAAAAATGTGGGGTTTCATTTCTGTTACCAAAGGGAAGTGCAATTACATCTATGCAACTTTAAAACATTAAAGAGCTGTGTTTTCCTATTGTCTTTTTTTTGTTAACCATGCCTTTTAACAATCCAGAGCAATAAAAAAGGTCTTCAACACCCATCCTGTTCAGGCTAGCATACACCTCCTCCACTGCATCCTACATCTATCCCTTCTTTTCCTATCTCCCCCCTCTTCTCTGCTCAGACCAGGAGCCAGATTTACTAAGCTGCGGGTTTTGAAAAGTTGAGCTGTTGCCCATAGCAACCAGATTTTAGCTGACATTCTCTATTATGTAAAAAGAAAGCAAGAACTAGAATCTGATTGGTTGCTATAGACAACATCTCCACTTTTCCAAACCTGCAGCAAATCTGGCCCCTAGCAGTCCACTTCCTTCCCCCTTCTTATGTCTTCTGTAAGCTCATCCCTCCCACCTAGTGTTAGCTGACACCCTCCATCCAAGTGTTCCCTCCTCCACCACTCCCCCCTCACTTCATTCCCTNACACCATTCCCCCTTACCTTGTCTCCCTCTGCTACCCTTTTACCCCATTCCCACCTGGTGGCTCCCTCTCAATCTCTCACTGCATTCTATCCCTTCCTCTCTGATCTGCTAAGCTTGACACCTTGCATTTTGCCTTGCTGTCTGTGCTTGCTTTACTTTATTGTATTTTTGCAATATTTTTATATTGTATTTCATTATGTAATATGCGGTCCATCCCTGCCTTATATGTCTGTACTGTATTTGTACAGCGCTGTGGACACCTTGTGGCGCCTTATAAATAAACAACAACAACTCTACAGTTCAGCCAGTTCACAAGTTATAAATGTGGAGATGCTGGGCCAATTGTTAGTGCAACAGTTTTTAAAAAATTGTGTTTACTAAACTACCAGCATTAAACAGCTGGAAAACCGCAAAAGCAACAGGTACCTTAACACTCCCCTAACTTACCCTGTCCCACGGCCTAGCCCTAACCTACCCGCTATTGGGATTAGGAGCCTTGTTGAAATAGGGCCATTCAATATAGTACCCATTCTCAATAGAAATATTCCTTATTCCTATTATTTCGGCACTGTTACAGCCACAATTAAGCCATTGACTGTATCAGTGTTGAAAATCAGCCGATTGGACAATCAACTGCACCCCTCTGAATTTTATCACATAACCTTGAGTGACAATCCCTCAAACCAAGGCACTGGGGGATGATGCCTGCCATTGATCCTGAATCTGCATAATTATTATTATTATCGTTTCTTTATAAGGCGCCACAAGGTGTATACAGCACAGACATACAGGGCAGGGATGGACAGCATAGTACATCATAAAATACAATCCCCTACCACAAAACAGTGGATGGGAGTCACATCACGTAGAGCTCAACTCCACAGGTTTGACAATTCACACAGGTTTAAGTTATTATGTTTTTTTAATGTTAGAAAGGGGTTTGCACCACACTGGTTTTAGTTTCTCTACTTGGATAACCCATGCCTGGCAGCCCCTCAGCCTTTATGAAGACCTGAGCAGGTGGGCTGTCTGCAGACAGGAGCTCCCAGGGACCCAAATGGGATCCTTGCAGAGATACCCTGTCAAAGGTTAAGAACTCTAGTGTGCCCTTTGAATCAGCATTCACTGACCATAACAATAGTCATGGTTATTATGAGAGAAAGCAGAGAGTTAGAAACTGCGCAGAAGAGGCTCACTAACACCAGAAAGTATCTCCCACTCTAAAGAGAGGTCAGATTCTGAACAGTCTCTAAAACAGGACATTCAATTGTCATCATACAGCAGGGGAAAAACACTTCCAAGGAATACAAACGGTTTTCAAAGAAGCAGAAACCCTTGCAAGCACCTGGGCAGACTCAGCAGGAGAACCCATGCACAGGCTGAGACACCCTACGAGCAAACAGTAAAGCTGTGACCCTGGATGTAATGGTACAGTAGAAAAGGAACATTTACCACTCATTGAGATATAACCAGGGGTGAGTCTTCCACAGTGATCACAGAACTCCACCTTACACATTGTGCACAGGGTCTACAGGTCACAAACCTTCCCGTAGACCTAAAAGGGTACTTAAAAACAAACCAAAAAAAAAAACAAACCACAACAACAACTGAGGTTCTTCCCTCTGAGCATATTAGGGTTGACCTCTCCATTCAACATTTTCAGCTTGGAGTTCCCCTGACTCCAGGACTACCTACTATACTCCATTGTCTCCAAGTAAAACAATAGAGAGAAAAAAAAATAAAAAATCACTAAAACCATTATGCTGTTTGAGCTTATAACCCATCCAGAACTTACCTTTTACCTGTATAGCTAAGATGGTAGAGAATTACACTAGAAAATACAAGTTAAGTAGAAGGGGTCCCTTTCGAAAGGGCCATTTTCTCCAAGCAAGAAATCAATTACTTCTGTCTTGCAGGAGAAGCAATCGTTTGAGAAAAGAAAGATCCTAAGGCAAATGGCAAGTATGTATTTAACCACAACCCTTACCCTAATCCTTCCATTACCCTAACCCTCCCTTCCCTGCAGCCTGACCCCAAGACTCATACTGAAGTAGATACAGTCGAAAGTTCATTTTCGGCTGTCCGTGTTTCGAATAGCTATCATTTTAGATTTTTTTTTATTTTTTATGAATGGGCGAGTATGCAGATGGGTAGACTCGGTAAGTAACCTATGCATGATTAGAAAACCAATACAAAACATCAAAATGTCTAAATGGCCATTGTTGGTTTGCTTATTATATCAAATCACCAAAACAGTAATGTCTAAGCAACCAACAATCACTTAGAAGGAGCTAAACAGTTTACTAGTCCAAACTGCTTTATATAGCAGGTATTTTTTTTTGTATCTTTAAGTGTTAACAAACTTCAAGTGATAACAAAACTCAGTACTCAAAGCCAGCTGTATATCTGACAATAGGTTATACAGAGTGTGACACAAATCTGAACACTCCTAGGCCACAATAAACTCTTACCTACACTGCCTTAAGCTGGCCACACACTAGAGCGATTATCGGCCCAAACGCACGATGCTGCATGGGACTCCTGTCAAGATTGACAAGCCCCCCAGCCAATCAGAGAGAGACTGCAGGCAGCCAATAGGCTGGCTGCAGGCTCTACAACAGAGACTATCGCCCCAGTGTATGGTGCCGATATCGGGACTTTTCCCCAAGGGAAAATCGCCCCGTTTATCGGCAGCCACATGCTGGGAGCGATAATCGCTCTAGTGTGTGCCCAGCTTTAAAGTTAAGAGGTGAAGTTTCCTTGCTTAATTCCTAGATTACTCATAAAGCTATGCAGTATGTATATTATATGTACAAAAGTATTTTTCCTGCATACTAAATATTTTAAGTTAATTTAATCCCTCACATTTCCACATGCTTTTGCTCTGGTCTACAATTTCACCTCTTTTGCAGCTGAAGTGCAGCTCGGGACAAGCAACCAAGCCTACAAAACGTAAATTCAGCAGTGTTTAAAAACACTTGCAAACACACCATACAGCCATGTATGTATTTTTGCATTACTTCCATGTCATACTTTTCATCATGTCTGCAGAGCTAATGGTAATAGTATATTTTCATCTTTTTTGCCCCCAAGCTTGAAGTATAGTGACTAAGGACCTGCTTCACACTGAAGAACGCGATAGGTTCCTAAATATATGCAACTAATAGCAATGAAACGCCCCCGGTTTTTAGGTTCTTACGTGATTTACGAGTGCCATAGGGCACCCTTAACTAGTTTCGCGTTTTAATGCGTAGGGCATTTATACAAGTGCATAACCGCACCTTTGTTGTGTGATTTAAATGCCTCCCTCCACCTATTTCTGCGTATCATCCTATTTACTTATTCATGGAACGCCCGTTTCTGCGTATCATCCTATTTACTTATTCATGGAACGCCCATTTCTGCGTATTACTACGAAACAAAAAATTTTAAACTCGTAGTTTATAAGCACAGAACTTGCGAACATAACTCCAACGCAAATAGCGTATGTGTTACTACGTATGCGCATTGCATCCGTTCTTAAAGATACACACCTAAAATCGGAAGCATTCTTAAGTGTGAATCAGGTCCTAAGTCTAAAAATAAAATACACACATCATAAAATGGTTCTCAACAGGGAGAATCCCAGATAAGACTAAAGCTCTACTTTTGTTTTCCTAGCGTTGCAAATTGTCTATCAGAAACACTAGATCAACAGGTACATGAGGTCATTGCTTGACATAATGATTGTAGGATCCAAAGTGTACAGTTTATATGACAAGGTTATTAGAGGCATTCAGACAATTCTGTAACAAAATGATTATACAAATAAATATTATAGTTCAGAATTGTATGTGGTTGGACAACAATATAATAAATGTAAACCCTTAATTAGAAAAAAATATTATATAATCTTTCAGTGATAAAGTCAAAATTTAGAAGTAACGGGTATAATGCTTCCTTATGTCATGTGGCTCTTAAAGTCATCACCATGCAGATCTTAGCTCAATTCTGTTTTTGTGCCAGATTTGTTGGTTACAATGTGTAATATTTCAAAAACATGCGTACTGGAGGGATATTACAATTTAATATATTTTAGTAGGTACACCTATGGCATATGCAGCTAGTGCAGAGCTTAAAAACCCCACTGTCAGCAAAATGCAATTTGACTTCAAGCAATTGAGAATAGAAGGGCATTCATGGCCTTGTAGTTCCATAACAGCATAAAGTTACTGTCCTATTAGTAAATCTTATTGCAAAAAGAAAACATGCAAGAGAATGCTTTAAAGGCAAGTCTGGCCAACCTGTGGCTATCCAGGTGTGGTGAAACTACAACCAGCATATTCCATCAGCAATGCTTATGCTATTAGACTGCAGAGCCTTGTAGTCCCACAATGTCACAGATTGTTGACCTCCCCAGTGTATACGTTGTATAAAAGGTAGATGTGCTTTAACGCATTAACTGCACAACTTTTACGGTATTAAAACATCACATGAATCGTTATGACACATCAAAAGCCTTGAAGGCCAAAGGTGTACTAAACCAACAAAATGCCTGTCAGGAGACAACGTGTGACCTGCTAAGGTTACTGGATACCCGCAACCAAGAGTGAAGACTCAAAAATGGGCAACCCCTTACAACCACTGCACCCTCACTGGCACGCACCACACCCCTCCTCGAATCAAAGCCCATCTTGTGTGATCACACTCCCGTGTTTACCTGCCGCAGCTGCTCGCGCTCCTACTGTGAGATATACGCCGCCCGGAGACGCTGCAATGCCCGGTTAGTGAGGGCGGAGAAGGACAATGACACTTGTACTCCTAACGCTCCTCCGTCTGCCGTCTCTTTTGCAGCGTCACCCCACTGCCAGAGCCAATCAGGAAGTAGAATCCCTCCCTGAAATGACGGGAACAACACGCAATCTGTACGTGGCACGGCTGCTGTCACGCTGCGCATGAGCACTGGAAAGTCCCTTGCGTTTGGCTATGTAGTTGTTCTGCACAACTTTATTTACAATAAAATTAATCCACAAAGTTGCACACCTTTTTATTTTTCATAACATTACTGAATAACTAACGAGGCTGAAGTTAGCTTCTTAATCACATCTTATTCGTGCACCAGCTTCTTATTCAGGACATGGTATTTTAAGACAATTAAATCTAGTTGGGCCACTCAGTTAATATTAAAGAAAACATAAATAGTATCCCCTAACCATTCCCTTTTCATTTTATTTTTATTAGCCCAATTTTATTAGTTTTTTGGGCCTTAAAGAGGATGGCAAAGTGGAAACATGCGCTATGTTTTATAAAATTAAATGGGCAGCTGTAATTTTGTAAGAGATATTTAGACTTGGGACACAAATATGTCACTTGTACTCAATAGAGGGTAGAGTTACCACCCGTCCGGGATTACTCTGGACAGATCGGTTATTGAGACCGGAGTCCGCGGGGGTCCCATTCCACTATACAATGTCCGGGAATCACACTATTTCTACATTTAAATTACATTTCCGCATCATTCAAATTTAATGTAACTGTAGAAATAGTGTGATTACCAGACATTATTTTGAGTCGCATACACCAGTGGTTTCCAAATCTGTCCTCAAGGCTCCCCAACAGTACATGTTTTCCAGATCTCCTTGCTGGAGCACAGGTGTGTTCATTATTGACTGTTTAAAAGATCAAGGGTGGTATAATTATAAACCTTCTGTAGATAGATCTGGAAAACATGCACTGTTGGAGAGCCTTGAGGACAGGTTTGGAAACCACTGACATATACAGTGCCCGAACCGCGTCCAGGCACTGTGTATGTGTTGCTATGGCAACACAGCTCCCTGGTCAGTGTGATTCAGTGGAAGAATAGAGGTGAAGACATCAAATCAGGTAAGATAATAAGTAAGAGCTTATTGTTAGGCAGAAAAAAGGGTTAAAGTGGTGAAGAGAAAGTAGTATGTGAGGGGGAAATGTGTGGTTGTAGTATGTGCAGGGCCGGTGCTAGTATGTCCCCCCTGCAAAAAATGAATTTGTGCCCTCCTCTTTTATAAATACTATAATCACACTGCTGTGCCCGGGACAGGAAAACGGAGGAAACACTGACTCCTCCCTCTTATCAGGTGTCTGGTCACATTGGATAGACATCAGCAGAGGTCCTTTAGCCCACTTGGATCTAATTCTAGCATATACTTACAGCACAGGATGGCTCCGCTGTATTGAGGACCGGCACTGGCTCTCACAGTTGTCACAGATGTAGCTAAATGTCAGCTCTGAGAAGCAGGAAGATGAGTGGCGGCGCCTATCCAGCATGGCACCTGGATGCGCCGCATCACCCCATGGAGTGCATCGCACCGGCCATGAGTATGTGGGCAGAGAGGAGAAGAGGGGTAATGTGCGGTTGTAGTTTGTGAGGAGGGAGCATATGTACTGTACATGTAGGACTGTATATACTGTATTGTGATACCCCAGTACGGAGGCTATTGCATCTGCTGTATTACAGGCGCAAGGAGGCTCGTGACATGCTGGTGGTTGCAAAGTAACCGCCAGCTGATACAGGATGCATGCGGCAGCGCGAGGGAGCCTGGAAAGTTCTGGCAGGAAAAGGAAGCGGTTAAGGCAGTTGGAGTGGCAGTTAGGAGCTGAGGGGAGAAAAGGAATGTCATGGTGGCTAATGGAGCTAGTGAGAGAGGAGAAGGTCGCGGTGACAGAGGGAGTCAGATAGTGAAGAAAGAGTGACGGAGAGAATTAGGCAGAGAAGGAGAGATTGCCTGAGAAAGCTGTAGAAGCAGAGAATAAAGCAGCGGTGAGCAGCGAGGAAAATTAGAGAAAGGTCCTGAAGAGGTGGCTGTCGGCGGAAGGCTAGAGGAAGCAGTGGCAGTGATTGAGTGAAAAGCTGTCATGATATAGAAGCAGGAGCCGGGCGACAGTCGGAGGGGCTGAGGCGGTGAGTTCTGTTAGCAAGCCTTGTAAAGGAGGAGAAAGAAAGTTGTTACAAGGCCTGTAATGGTAACAATTGTGAAACAAAGTTGCCTTTCAGTACACATTGAGCCATCGTTGAAGCCATAGGCTTGGATTTTAAGCAGTGAATAACAAGTGATTTGTGCATACATATACTTACTTTATTAAGGTGACTAATATTGGCATTAAAAGCCTTAAAGTGACTTGTGCTTATGTACAATTGTATCGCTAAGGAGACCCATTCTAATGCTAAAAGCCCTTGAAGTGACCAATGCAAATGAATATACTGTTTCTATAATAAACTTGGATAGTTTCTCTGAGGATAAAGTTACTTATGCTATCTATAGCTGTATTAATGAACTTCTAAAGTACATTTAATTTCTTTCGGCTGGAGGAGAAATAGTGTGGAAAACAAGCAGCTGATATGAGTAAAGTGCGGACTGCAGATCGCTGGGATAGTGTACTATGAATTCTTGATATTTGTAAAATGTGCACAGAAAATGTCGGTTGTGGGCTAGAGCACGGATTTTGCAACGCACCGTTTCACTGTCAAGTCTTTTGAGGTTCTCATAAGCTGTAAGCTATAATCATAAAAATGAATACAAATAAAGACTTGAAATATCTCACTTTGCATGTAATGAGTCTATATAATATATTAGTTTCACCTTTTAAGTTGAATTACTGAAATACATGGACTTTTGCACGATATTCTAATTTTTCGAGTTTCACCTGTAAGTTGGCAAAGCGGGCACAGGTATTTTTTTTCATTTTGAATACGTAGCTGTAGATTTGCAAGGGTTAAATAGCCTTGAGCCACTAATATGACACTTGGGGCTAGATTTAGTAAGCTGCAGGTTTGGAAAATTGAAGATGTTGCCCATAGCAACCAATCAGATTCTATCTCTCACTTTCCATTTACATACTAGAGAATGTCAGCTAGAATCTGATAGGTTGCTATGGGCAACATCTTCAATTTTCCAAACCTGCAGCTTACTAAATCTAGCCCCAAGTGTCATATTAGTGGCTCAAGGCTATTTAACCCTTGCAAATCTACAGCTACGTATTCAAAATGAAAAAAAATACCTGTGCCCGCTTTGCCAACTTACAGGTGAAACTTGAAAAATTATAATATCGTGCAAAAGTCCATGTATTTCAGTAATTCAACTTAAAAGGTGAAACAAATATTTTATATAGACTCATTACATGCAAAGTGAGATATTTCAAGTCTTTATTTGTATTGTTTTATGATTATAGCTTACAGTTTATGAGAACCCCAAAATCAAAAGTTCACAAAATTAGAATATTACATGAATTCAACAAAAAAAGGTTATTAAATACAGAAATGTCAGCCCTCTGCAGGGCCCGCTGGACCCACTCCGCGGGGGATGTGGTGCATCCAGGCACCATGCTGGATAGGTGCTCATCCCCCCTGCTCCCTGCGTGCCAGCAGTGAGATGGACGCCACTGTAAAAAAATGTAAGGTGCTCTCATCACTCTCATGAGAGCGCCTTACAGAACCTAACAGCGGCGTCCATTCACTTCTGCTCTGTCTGCATGACAGGCAGATACAGAATGCATCAGTGCCTCCCCCCTCACAGAATGATGCTGGAGTGACCTGAGGTCACATCAGCATCATTCAAAGCAGAGCCCACGGCGGAGGAGAGGCAGCAGCCGGAAGAAGACTTCAAAGGTAAGTAATAGGGCTTAAAATGGATATACTGGGTGCTGGACAGACATGATGGGGATGCTGGGTGCTAGACAGACATGATGGGGGTTATTGGGAAGTGGAGAGCATTGATAGTGGATACTGGGTGTTGGACAGACATGATGGGGTTACTGAGTCCTAAAGAGACATGATGGGGATACTGGGTGCTGGACAGACATGATGGGGGATACTGGGTGCTGGACAGACATTATGGGGGATACTGGGAACTGGAGAGACATGATGGGGGATACTGGGTGCTNCACATGATGGGGATACTGGGTGCTGGATACACATGATGGGGGATACTGGGTGCTGGAGAGACATGATGGGGATAATGGGTGCTAGAGAGACATGATGGGGATACTGGGTGCTGCATACATATGATGGGGATACTGGGAGCTGGATACACATGATGGGAGATACGGGGTGCTAGAGAGACATGATGGGGATACTGGGTGCTGGATACACATGATGGGGATACTGGGTGCTGGATACACATGATGGGGATACTGGGTGCTGGATACACATGATGGGGATACTGGGTGCTGGATACACATGATGGGGATACTGGGTGCTGGATACACATGATGGGGATACTGGGTGCTGGATACACATGATGGGGATACTGGGTGCTGGATACACATGATGGGGATACTGGGTGCTGGATACACATGATGGGGATACTGGGTGCTGGACAGACATGATGGGGATACTGGGTGCTGGAGAGACATGATGGGGATACTGGGTGCTGGATACACATGATGGGAGGTACAGGGTGCTGGATATACATGATGGGAGATACTGGGTGCTAGAGAGACATGATGGAGATACTGGGTGCTGCATACACATGATGGGGATACTGGGAGCTGGATACACATGATGGGCGATACGGGGTGCTAGAGAGACATGATGGGGATACTGGGTGCTGGATACACATGATCGGAGATACGGGGTGCTAGAGAGACATGATGGGGATACTGGGTGCTGGATACACATGATGGGGATACTGGGTGCTGGATATACATGATGGGAGATACTGGGTGCTAGAGAGACATGATGAGTATACTAGTTATTAGATATTAGTTTCACCTTTTAAGTTGAATTACTGAAATTTTTTGAGTTTCACCTGTATATCATGTCCAAAACCTTGTTGTGCCACGCAAAACACATATGGGTCACATGTAAGTGACCATCCTCTGTTGATGGCCCAAGGCTTTTTAACCCTTGAAAAATTGCAGCTACTCATTCAAAATTCAAAAAAATATTACCTGCACCCTCTTTGTTTTTCTGAGACATTCCCTCGTAGACCCATAGAGAATACTCAATACAACGGAGCGTACATATACTCACCATTCCCGAGCACATAACATCTTCTCCAGAATAGATTATCTCTTAGTTAACACCCATCTATTTTCTAGAGTTACCGAGGCACAAACTGAGGATATATTAATTTCAGACCATGCCCCCATTACGTTAACCATACAAATATCATTTGTACAATTCTTATACCGCATCCCTGAAACCTGTTTTTCTATTAACGGAGAACTCAGTCCTCCCATTCAGATGACTAGGGGAACGAGACAGGGATGCCCGTTATCCCCTTTGTTCTTTAATCTAGCCTTGGATCCCTTATTAAGGATACTCCAAAATAGTGCAAGCTTTCAGGGCATAAAAATGGGTAAACACATCACAAAAATTACTGCTTTCGCAGATGATCTGGTCTTATATATATCCAATCCACAAGTTTCCTTACCCACGATCCTGGATATAATTATACAATTTGGTCTGGTTTCACCATTAACCAGGACAAATCCATAGCAATGTTAATCAATAAACATGTATCCCCCCCCCCTTGGAGTTCCACTTACCAGTTACAATGGGCAAAACAGGCAATAAAATATTTGGGAGTACAGATCCCTAAGGACATAATGAATATATACTCTCTTAATTTAAATCCACTGTTCGCTAAAATAGAGGCAGAGCTCAAAGGCTGGGAGGGTTTGCCCCTCTCATATCTGGGCAAAGCTGCACTTGTAAAAATGGTCAGCTTCCCCAAACTGTTATATCCTCTCCAGGTTTGACCCATAACATTGAAGGGGAAAAATGAGAAAAATCTAAATGCTTTATTCCGTAGATTTATATGGCAACAAAAACTCCCTAGGATCAGTCTTTTTAAGTTACAGCAGGGATTAGTGTCAAGAGGAATACATTTTCCTAATACTAAACAATATAGCCATGCAAGTAATCTCAGAATAATTAGAGACTGGCTGAACAACACAAATACATACACAAATTCAATAATAGATCAATCGTTCATCCCTGGCATTGATCTTGTAACTTTCCTACACATGTCCCAGGCAGATATGACGAGAGATTTGTTAGACAATCCACTGCTGATGGCGGCTTGGTCTACCTGGAAGGCGGTTCCCAAAAGGAACAAACTTAGCTTTAAGACTTCTCTATTTCTCACCCTGTTGCGAAGTCCTCTTTTCCAGGAGGGTCAGACGGCCTTCCCTTTTAATCATTGGAATACTAAAGGTATAAAGAATTTACATGCCTTGGTTTACACAAGACAACAATCGCCTCTTACAGTGGCAGAATTTCTAAGGAGAAATGATCTACCAATATCACAGACCTTCTTTGCACACCAAGCATAACGCTTTACCAAACAGATAACGGACTCATTAACCCCTGACGATTGGCACAACGACTTAGATAGAGAATTAATTAAACCTATGAGTGGTAGAAGTGCTATATCGCAAAATTATAAACTCCTTAATCGCTGTATGGCAAGTCTTCAAGCATGTGAAATTCACCCATGGTCGGAGATATTTCCAGATTTATCCTTAGAAAATGTATGTAAAGTGTTAGTTTACTCATGCAAGGTATTGCCAGCTAGCACTTATAAAGAAATATATTTCACAGGGGATATTTGTCACCACATCACAGATTTTGTATGGGCCTGACGGGTTCTAGTAAGTGCCCCAAATGTGGCTCCCTGGAGGCTTCTCTTTATCACTGTTTGGGGGAATGCCCGTTCATAAACATTTTTGGAAACAAATCCAACTTTATACATCCAATCACCTACTAGAATATGCCCCTTTAACACCACTTTGGGCGGTCCTGGGTATTCCGGACTCGACACTCAAATTCACAAAGGGTAATAGAAAATTATTATTAATAGTGTCCGCAGTGGCCAAAAAATGCATTCTGCAACAGTGGATTCAGACATCCCCTCCAACACTACTGATGCTAAAGAAGCTCTTTAAAGTGTTCCGAATGGACTGGTTAGAGACATCCACTCAAAAAAAAAAAGGCACACAAAGGTTCTTCGGGATTTGGGAAAGTTTGATTGAAATTCTTCCTAATATGACAAAAACATGTATACATAAGTGTTTCCATAATACCTACTGGTATGAACTTAGGATTCATGCCAATGATCCGCCAATCGAATTAAGAGATGGCTCCTCAGTGAGGACCAATGACCACAAAAATTATACCTGAATAAAGCAATAAAAGCTGTTTACTTGATGTATCACTTTAATTGCAATCTATAATTTGGTAAATTGTACATTACGCAGCAATTTTTGGTGATTAAATTGTATTATTCTGCCATAATAATGACATATATGATGCAATGTTGTTTTACTTTGTCTTGCTATATATATTGTGCAGATACCTGTGTTAAATTTTGTTGTATACATCTGTACTCCAGTAAAAAAATGTATTAAAAATAAATAAATAAATCTTCTCATCTGGTTTTCTCACTTTTTTTTGTTTCTTATGGGTTTAACAAATCCTTCAGGTCTTGCATATTTATTAGCAATTCTGTACAGTTTTGGCAAATCATTCATCTATTTCCTCTATTTACCTGTTGGACAGTAGCTGTATATCTACATTGGACTGCTGCACTCTGTTGTCCAATTTTCCCTGATGTATCAAGTGGTCATTGGGCCTGATCCAGAACTACGCATCGGAGTGAATTTACGCGTGGCGGAGATGTAAATTCGCTGTTTGGAACGCACTGCGCATGTGCACCATAGAAAATACGCACATTCAAGTAGCGTAATTGTGAACGTATGGGTCATTCACGTATATGTCACGTAAATACTTACGTGTGGGCGTGCCAAATTTACGTTACTCCAAAATACGTCTGAAATACGTAAAGTAGGCGGGGGGTGGTATTTAAAGTGTACAGTATGGGCGAGCTGTGTACGTTCACGTAGTCTATACGTCCATTAGCGGACGTACGCTGTTACGTGTAAAAAAGTTAAGGTAGGGTATGGGAAGCGTTTCTTGACAAAATACGTCCGTGCAAGGGGTGTGCCGAGGGGAGTGTAGCGAACTTACGTGCACGAAAATACGCTCCGCTAATAAACGTACGGCACACGTAGTTCTGGATCTACCCCATAACGTTTAATCTTGGATGTCTTCATTCCATCTCAAACTCAGCATATATTAAACAAAGCTAATAATGGACCATATCCACACGTACACGGGTGCTGAGCTCGGAGCTCTAAATGCAGTACCAGTATCCCTGCTGGAAAAAGCCTGTGCAAGTGCAAGGAAAACCACTCTCTTTGCTTGCATGGACTTCTGGACCCAGACCATTACTTTAAGGCAGAGGTTGGCAACCTTTTAATACCTACCGCCCACTTTTGTATCTTTGTTGATGGTAAAATGTCCTTATCGCTCATCGTTGCCACAGTAACTCAATTTAGCGCAAATGCGAAGTAATTTTTAAAGTGGATGATTTGTAAATAATATGTACTTTCATTTAACTTTCTATTTATACTAGTGGAACTAGCGATCATGGACTCAAGGTGAAAAAAATATGCTTTAAGCTCCCATCCCTCCACACACACACACACACACACACCCTGTAACTATCCTATATAATCACCTTTCCTTCCCCTGTATCTATCTTATACAACCCCCCTTTTCTTCCCCTGTATTTATCCTATATAACCCCCTTTTCTCCTCCTGTATTTACCCCCCTAATTTCTCTTCATTTCACAAATTTTCTTTAATTAATGAGCAGCACACGGCTGCTGCCATAGCAACGCATACACAATGCCTAGACACAGCAGTTTTCATGCACTATGTTTATGACTAATAGTGCTTGTGGCTCTTTTGTATACGTAAACTTTTATTACCTAGGCATTGTTTAGAAACTGACTATACAATGTCCAAGTTATAAAGTTTCCACATACAAAAGAGTCACAAGCACTAGTCTAACTTCCATGCAGACTATACAGTGTTCTCTGTAATACCACCGGCCCTCCCCCTCCGTAACTATATAAACGATAGGAGCTACTACCAGTCGTGACTGCTATCAGGGCAGCTAAATGCCCACTAACCACCAAGTAAGCTTGAATAGCCAACTAGTGGGCAGTAGGGACCAGGTTGAGGACCAGTGCCTTAAGGTTGCAAATCCATCCTTACCTAAAATACCTATTGGGAGTCTGGATAGTGTGACATGTGAATGGCATGCCCATACATACCCTTGTGCTCGCACTAACCTTCAGAAACCCACTGGATAAGAAAACATCAAAACATAATTCTGTCCCACAAGGGACAGATTTAACCGAAATAAGCAGCACATGTGCAAATGCAAATAGTAGGCGATTTACAATCCTAGCAATCAGAAAATGTCCACTTATCAGAAGTCTGGAACAAGCTAAAAGAAGTTACCCACCTACTACATGGTTACTCCGTGACCATGGATATAGGTACAGGCGAGGTTTCCGCCTCATCGTGGATATCAACGGTCGGCCCTACACGGTTAAAGACCCCATTGAAGGCAAAGATCTCATCAAAAGGCTTTATCTGCTGACCCCTGGAATGGATCCGTCAGCATCTCGGGAGAACACGACATCCTTCTTGGACTTTTAAGTGTTTTTGATCTCTGCACGGTTAACTAATGTTATTTTTTCTTTTCATATCACCTAGATGTTAGCTTTAAGGTCTGTCACTAGTCATACTGACTTTCTCTTACGCTAGTGAATTAATATTGGTTTTCAGTTGTTATTTTAGTTTCTCCTGTGCTCTATAGGAATGTTCTGCTGTATGTATTATCTGTCTCATTCTCATGGTTGCTATTAGTCAAAGTCATAGTGTACATTTTTGTTAATACCAGGACTCTTTAGGTGATACCTTTAACTCAGCTAAATGGTTTTTATTTCACCTTTATTAAGTAGTAGCTTATTATAGGTCAAATAAGATAGTTTTTTTGTTTTCTTGGTTTCTACCGCAAGTATAACTTGCGATTTGTGTTATGCGATTATCTATCCTTTTTTTGGTATATAGTCCGGGTGGGTGGGGTCTCTCCGCCCTCTTTTTTCTTTTTTCCTTACCTCTCTTCCTCTATTAACATTGCTCTTACTCCAAACCACTTCCCCCAAATACTTGGGAATCTTAGGAGAGGAGGTATATTTCCTCCTTTCTCTTTTTGTCCCTACAGGGGCACAACTTTCTAATTACCTTTGGGCTTCCACATCAGGGCCGGAATGTTACACCCCCAAGTCTTCTTTAAAGCTTCGGATTTTCTTAGGCCCTCCCACAAGTTAGATCACCGCCCCATGTAGGAGCGGGACAACTATCTTCCCCTTCCCTTTTACCCTCCTAATGTATTCTCATAGTTTTCAGACTTTTACCTCTCTTTCTCCCACCCTTCCATCCCAAAACACATATTCTCCTGTCCCCTCCCCTAAATGTCTTTCACTTTCCTCTCCCTCAACGCCTGTCTTTTCGACACCTGGAGAGCAACCGATGCGTCCACTAGAGAATTCACATTTGATTTGTTTCCTCATAACTCATACTCTCGCATCGATATGTCACAAGGTTGTGCCAGAGCCCTCTAGTTACTGGTTTCCTCCAAAATTGTCCAAAACTTCGTCGGACCATTCAATAGTCTCGTCTGCTATTAATTTACTCAACCATCCAAGGAAGGGGGGCATCCCTCGTGGCGACTTAATTAAACTTTGCTTAAAATCCCTTAATTCCAAAAAGCCATATTATCCCAACTTCAAGAGTACTTTGCCCAGAACACAACACGTGACATTCCTTTCCCTCCGGTTTGGGAGGCCCATAAGGCAGTTATTAAGGGGGGCCATTATTAAATATGCTACACATCGTAAGAAACAACAAACAGAAAAAATTTACTCCCTCAGCTCGGAACTAACTTCTATAGAACAGGTTCACAAACGGACACTCTCCATCTCCTTTGAGGAAAATGACTGCGGTTAGGGGGGGTCTCCAATCCTTATTAATGGAAAGAACAGAAAAATCCCTCCGCTGGCTTAACCAGCGTTCCTTCAATAAAAGTAATAAATCCAACTCCCTATTAGCTCGGCAGTTGAGAGCAAAGAGAGCCTCCCAAACGATACACACAGTTAGAGATAAACAGGGAAGGCTCAGTTATAATCCTTCCTCTATTAATTTCACGCTTTTTACGAATCCTTCTACAATCTCAATTCTCCTACTAAAGACCCTAATCATAATGTTGTTGGTATTCGATTCCTCAAATCTCTAGTTCCACTGCCAATCTCCTGAGTAGGGATATATCTTTGGAGGAAGTTAAAGATGCTCTCAAATCACAGAAACCCTCCAAAGCTCCTGGCCCTGACGGGTTCCCCATGTCGTATAACATAACTTTTGTACCGCAACTTCTCCCTTTCTTCGTCTCACTCGCCAACCAGGTTATGCAGGGCATCCCTTTTCATCCTGACACAACCCGTTCAGTCATAATTGTGATTCCCAAACCCCATAAAGACCATTTGCGCTAATTATAGGCCCATTTCTTTATTAAATTCTGATCTTAAGCTTTTTGCTAAGATCTTAGACTTAATTCAGTGTTAAAACCACAAGCCATCCGCGCTCTATAATCCTCCCCCCTCCTACGTTGTCTCAACAAATGGTCTTAGCTCCCCCAGATTTAACCTTAGCAATGGAACCCATCAGGGCTGTCCCCTTTCCCATCTTCTGTATGCTCTTTCCATTGAACCACTGGCCGCCCACATTAGAGATAATGGGCCGTATGCAGTTTCTTTTTGCAGCGTAGATTGCGCACACGCATGTGCAGTAACAACTATCGGAAAACTCCGGACGCATATGCAATGCACCCAGAGCTCTGTATACGGCCCAATGTGAATATTTGAGGTATCCCCGTTAATATTTATCATATATAATATATATATCATTATTTGTGGACGACGTTATACTTACCCTTAGAGCTCCATCCACATCCCTCCCCAATCTTTTGAAAGAACTTTCTTCCTATGGTAAACTTTCCAGGTACCAAGTAAACAATACCAAGTCAGAGGCTCTCCCACTACATCTCCCTCCTTCCTTGCTGTCATCGCTTCAATATAGTTTTAAATACATATGGCGTTTTAAATACATATGGTGCCCGTGGAAGATCCGTTATTTGGGGATTTACCTCACAAAAAATTACTCCCAACTATTTCAAGCTAATTTACCCCCATTGTTCCAGGCTATAAGGCAGGACCTCACAGTCTGGCAACCATTGTTTGTTTCCTGGTTCAGCCGTATTAATGTTGTCAAAATGAACATACTCCCAAGGTTACTCTACCTATTTCAAACATTGCCTGTTAAAATCCCTCAATCATACTGAGCGACCTTGCAAGCGGCTTGTGGGCAGTTTGTTTGGCAGAATAGGAAACCCAGGCTGAGTCACACTTGCCTTGCCAAGTCTAGGATTAATGGGGGTTCGGGTTTACCAATCTTTGCCAATTATGACTATGCTACCCAGTTGAGTCACATACTTTCATGGCATACGTCACCAGGCCGTAAGAAATGGGTTGATTTAGAACACCTCTTACTAAAGGAGCAACCAGTTAGCTTTCTCCCATTGCTCCCCAAACATTTGCGTACCCCTTCAGTATATGACACTCCAAGGGCCTTATTCACTAAGGACGATATTTTCGTGCCAAATCGCATCGCGGCGATTTTTTTTTTTTTCAAAATTCACTATCACGCGATATTGATGTGATTTTTTCAAACACAGTTTTAAATAGAAAATTGGAATTAGCTCCCTACCCCTCTCCTCTTAACCCACTGTGGAGACACCCTGAATTCCCTTTGGGATGTTTACGCTCCTACGCTTGAATTTGGAAGCAAGCAGGGCTGACTCGGTTTATTTATATCCGAACACCTTTTCGGACTTCTGCGAAAAATTTGGCTTTCAGCCCTCTTTTGAGTTTGCGTTCTCACAAATTAAAAGCTTTCTTCACTCACAAAATAAGGCATCTAAGGTCTTTAAGCCCACTGGATTTGAGCGCAGCTGTTTATACAACAAAGATAATAGAGGGACAATCTCCATGCTATACTCTTCTATTGTATCCCCCCGTCTCCTCCCTTGGAGTCTTTTGAGCTGGCATGAGAACGCAATCTGGATATTTAGGTCGGCGAGGAGGGATAGTCAGCCATTCGACAAAATATAGCAAAGGAATCCATTAATGCAACCATCGGCGAAAATGCCTTCAAGGTGTACACTAGGTGGTACTTAACCCACTCAAAGGTGAACCATTTTTTTCCCCAATCCTCAGATCTATGTTGGAGACTGTGTTGTTCAAGAGGATCTTACCTTCACATTTGGTGGGATTGTCCTCAGATAAAACACTTATGGTCGGATATCCGTGTACTAGCTTCTGATGTTTTAAATTCTGATTTAGCAGAAGATCCTCTGATATTCCTACTGAGTAAATCTCCTACATATCTTACCAAATCGGCTAGAAAGCTCCTCTATCATATTTGCACCGCCACCAACCTTCAGATTGTGAACGACTGGAAAAAAGCGGTAGCTCCTTCTCTGGCGGCAATAACTAATAGGATATGGTATATTTCCTCTATGGATTTTCTAACTAGTTTGTTGCATAACTCTGTTCCCTCTTTTCAAAAGGTTCGGGAACTTTGGTACACTCATTTTAGTCGCACACTCCCAGGATCGGTCTCCACCTCCCCTCCTAGGCTGAGTTGCAGCTCCCCCCCCTTCCCCCCAGGCGCATGAGTTTACTGGTTCTATTAGCTGGGACCTAGTCCCTTTGTTCATTAAGTCTGGTATTGTTTCTCTTTTTTGTTTGTCTAGTTCATATTTTTACCTAAACAACAAAATACAACAGTATTTCTCTGTATAAAGTCAGTTTTCTTTTCTACTCTTTACTATGATAGATGGTTCTGTAATAATCTCAGTTGTTTAAAAGTTGTTTCTAAGTCGTAGACTTAAGGTCTATACGCTATTGTGATACATAGATTTGTTTTGTTGTAAACCATCATTCCTGTATTCCCTATGGATTATGTGTGCTGCACTGTTGTCTAAATAAAAAGATAAAAAATAAATAAATAAATAAACTCTTAATCTTAATCATGCAGCTGGGTGTTATCCTTGACTGAGAACCATCTCAATCCTGCTACATACTTTAAAAAAATTTGGGGGGTGCTATGCACATATTTCACACAAGCCAATAAAAAAATATTCTTCATGTTCTCATAATTTCTTGCAATCACTATTGCAACATAACCTTTACTGGTCAAAAATATCTATATAGCATAACCTCTAGACCCAAAATCACTTAATTGATAAACAATAACATAAACTGTAGCACAGGTCAGCCCTTAGATATTTGCACTTTAAGCAAGAATTATTACTAGTGGGAACTATGTAGCCCCCCCCATAAAGGAGATAACTACACTCTTTGAAATATAGTTAAAAAAACATCTCTTAGTATATTATTGAAGACAAGTTAAGAAGCCTAAGTGCACAGACTTATTTATTTTAGTTTTATAAATGTTACAATGGCACTGGTAGGTCAGAGAAATCAGAGTCATCAGTGTAAAAAATATGTAGCCAGGATTAGGTTGACTTAAACAAAGTTGGAAAATGAACTCAGTACAGACATGAAAAAAAAGTATATGAGCCACCCTCTGCCAATTTATTTAAAAAAAGATGCCATGTAATTTAAGTTAATAATAAAAGAATATAATATGGTCTGTGATTGTGTATATTTTTAAGTGTTTCTCTCTCTGCTGTGCTGCCAAATACTATTTCTACAAGTACTAGCATGTTCTGAGTATGAGTATGTCGGCACTTACGGCATTTTGTTTGCCAAAGATGTCTGGACTAGTACAGAAAACTTTGGACTGGATCCTCACTTAACAAGGTGCGCCCACTTACGCACTCCATGGACTGGAGGACGCATGTGCCCTCCAGATGTTATATCATAATTTCCATAGCACGGAACAAAGTTCTGTACAATGGCTTTTTAACTAAAAAGGGAGCTGTGCTTCCCCTCCGCTCACAAAGGATGGGTATCCCTGTTATGAGCGGATCAGCAGTCGTCAAACGGACAGCTGAGTGTGACTTAAGGTTATCTTATGTCAGCATGTCACACTGTTTACGACCAAGAGAGGGGAGTTCACTCCCCTCTCTAATACCCCTTTCCCATTCACTGGCAACACTGCTTCTTCAGCCTCATCCGGAGGGACAGCGCACCGGAACCTGCCACAGGACGCATTATGGAGCGTTCCGGTGCGCTGTCCCTCCGGATGAAGAAGCAGTGTTGCCAGTGGTCCTGAATACCCCCCGGGCTGGTAAGTTTGTAACAATTTTTATAATTTTTTTTTTACTGTTAACAATTAGCGGTCATTTATTTTTATTATTAGCAATATTTAATTTCTTTATTGTTTAAAGGGGGCATTAAATGTTTAGTATTTTTTAGGGTAGGGGCTGGCCCTATATTTTATTAATGTAATAGGAGTGGTATGCGTTTGTCACAAGTGACAGGGCGTGCTGGCACTTGTGGTTCTCCAAGTGCTAGCATGCCCTGCCATCCCTGGGCATGCTGATGATTGTAGCACTAAAAGCATCAGCATGCTCTTCAGCATTAAAAATCCACTAAAACCCAGGAAATTCCTGGTGATGTTAAAGGGTCAGACCCGGGAAATTCCTGGTGATGTGAAAGGGTCAGACCCGGGAATTTCCTGGGTTTTTGGTGGACTTATAATGCTGCCATGTGAAACACACAGCACTGCTCCCAAAAAGTTCCCGGGTACAAAATACCGGGTTTTTCTGGGAGGGTGATGTGAAAGCTGTATAATGCAGGTTAAACCCCCCCCAGCACATAAAGAAAAGATGCGGGAGTGTGGATCCAGCCCTTTATCACTACACTTTGAGTAGTTTCTTGTTATATATTTGAAATTTGATTATTTTCTTTATTATAATGACAAGAAAGAGAGACTTCTGTAAAGAAATTTTTCAATATACTTTTCTAGTCATCAAAGTGATAACATACATACTGTAATGGGTAACAAATATATTAGTAAACCTTCAGTGCAGTTTTTCAGTGACCAAAATGGATGTTGCATGTGAAGAAACTAGTAGTATATTGTATATATTAAATAGAATATCTGTCCCCTGTTCCTACCTTGAAACCGTGGTCTTTCACGTTAAAACTCTGATATACCATACAGAAACATGCTGAATTAAAAAATCTTCATCTATTTTGGCAGTACATGTTATGCATTGAGGCAGTGTTTACTTTAACTGAGCCTGATTCACAGGTAAGAGTGAGTTAGCTGCACCTAACTCAGTCGTCCCGCCCCACCTATGAAGGAAACACGCCTCCTTTTTCCTAAACCAACTATGTGTATTCTTTAAAGACCACACTTAGGCCCGTATTCAGAGACACGCTTCTGTCTTTTTTTTAGACGGAAGTAATAAAAAATTAGCACTGAGCTTGCTCAGATCAGGAGCATGCACAGAAAGATTGGGGCAAATGTACCCATCCATCTCTGATCGAATCCGACAGCACTGCGTCTGTGGAACTAGGAGTTCCATGATATTTAAATGAGAAAAGGGGTGTTTTTCTTATTTAAATACTCCGTGCAGTGCTGTCCGGTGGCTGCTTAACAAGCCCTACGCTTACACCACCCCTGGGATGGTGGAAGCGTAAGGAGCAGCTCACCGGAGCTGCAAAAAAAAAAGTCAATTAGTTAAAAAAAAAAAACACAGTTTAAAAAATAAATAACTCCCTAAATGAACCCCTTACCCCAAGACCCCCCGCCGCAATAACAAAAATAAATAAATAAATAATCCCGCTGCACCCATATACATGTCCCCATATGATAAAACATTCATTATACTGCTGTCACAAAAAATTTCCAAAAAATGTACAAATGTTAAAAAAAAAACAAAAAACAAAAAAAAACCATACTTATTTGCATTGCGGATCCGCTAAAACTCTGAATCAGGGCCATAGTCAATCTATGTACTTAAGTGGTACGTAGAGTGTGTAAATGACTTACTACACGTGTAGTAGGTAATTTATTAAATTACCGCACTTAAGAAGCCAGAGCTTTTTAAGTTTGAATCCGGCCCATTGTGTACTTCTGACTAACTTTCCAATAAGATTTCAAGAAATCAGATAAATATTGCACTAATGAACTTTGATTCATAAGCTTGAGTTGTAACAATTTATGACACAAGTTATTGGACATTGAATCTTAATAACATGCTAAAAATTGATTAAGTAATATCGAATAAGTCAGAGTCAAAGGATTTTTAAGGGAGACTTACGATTATATTTCTTCAAGATATTGGGCCGTATTCAGACCTCCGGCCGCATTGCATATGCGGCTGGAGTTTACCGATATGAACTACTGTGCATGCGCAGTAATTTCGTTACGATATCTACTTTACTTTTTTCAACGTAGATTGCGTAAAGTAAAAAAGTAACGTAGATATCGTAACGAAATTACTGTGCATGTGCAGTAGTTCATATCGGTAAACTCCGACCGCATATGCAATGCGGTCTGAGGTCTGAATACAGCCCACAATGTCTTAAAGTTGGGATGCAGTTGCCAGTCCAGTTGGCCAGCTCTATTTAAATATGGAGATTGAAATTTGTTATTGGCAATGGGAACCTATTTCCCCGTTCCTAATAGCTACAGGCTGCGGTGGGTATATAGGGGTTAGGCTGCGGTGGGTATAAGGTTGGGGATACGTTTCCGGAAATGGAGGATTTGGGTTAGGCTGTGGAAAATGGAGGGTGTGGTAGCAGTGCATGAATGGTTAGGGCTGAAGAAGGGGAAGGTTAGTGTTAGACTGTGCGAAACAGAGGTTTAGGGTTAGGAAAAGGTTAAGGGTAGGGTTAGCTAAAAGCTCATTTCTGTGGGTGTCTCTTCATGACTGCAGTAGTCGCATCAATGCTGCTTTCTAAATTGCAGACTGGCGGCAGTTGCTGGCAGTCTACATTCAGCTGTAGTACGATGGTCTTTACACGATGGATACATTTCATAACA
Organism: Limnodynastes dumerilii; assembly: GCA_011038615.1. NCBI lineage: Eukaryota > Metazoa > Chordata > Amphibia > Anura > Limnodynastidae > Limnodynastes > Limnodynastes dumerilii. Next base: position 55,583 of record WWET01001385.1, on the reverse strand, counting down.
CAATCCATTTAGTTTTTCCACTTCATTATAAAATAGTACCTTTTCAGTCTTACATGAATAAATTGCTTATACGTAACTATATAAACTCTTTAAGCGTTAAGATTGGTCAGTGGGTAATATCCAGTGGTATTTTCCATTGAGGGACAGCCTATGGAAGGAAAAAAGTGCACAGCTCTGGTTTAAAACTCATGATTGAAAAAGTAGAAGGAAAATTTGAAAAATGTCGTTTTTTAACCTGACATTGGGCTATAACTCATATCTAGAAGACCCTGAAAATGATTTCTTATATTGGTACTGAAGGATATAAGCAAATCTGTAGACATTGGGCCTGATCCTGAGCTACAGTTGCCGTCGTTTTTACGGCGGCCATATGCGTAAGAACGGCATTTCTGCCGTTCTGCGCATGCGCCGGGCAGGTGTTGCCCGGCGTAATCCATGGCTCTGGGTGCTGTGGATCTGGCGTCCATAACTACAGCGTAGTTATGGACAAAGGGACGGGCAGCTCGGTAACTACGCTGTAGTTACGGAAGCTGGGCGGGGGAAGGGAGGGTAATTAGGAAGGGTGGGCTGGGTTTGCTGGATTACGCTCCTGTGTGAGCGTAGTTACACACAGTTACGCCGGCTGAAGTTAGGGTAGCCTTCATACGGCGTAACTACGCTCACACAGGGGGAGTGACAGGGGGAGTGCACCAGAGCTATGCTGGCCCATTGTCACTTGGACTGTCATCAGCACCCATTATAACTGTTTGATCGCAGGGTTCTGTGACCTGCTACGATATATATTGTCACCATTATCCTCATGTGGTTTATTATTTCATGCTTTAGCAAGCAGGTAAATGTAAGAGTGGAGAACAGCACAGAGCACAAGGTGAAGCGTGTTAGTTCCTACATTATATTAACTTGCCCATAATACACCTATTTGGCGACTAAACAGCAAAGCTGGGAGAGAAAAGGGTTAAAAGATCAATCATGTTGTTTAGAAATGTTATCTAGTATCAATGTCATGTTTTATTGCCAGAGTAATCAATCCTATGTACAACAGAGGGACCTTGTGCCGGTGACATGTTTAATGCTTTATCAGTCTTCCTAAGAGCCGTTTTATTGCTATTGAATTATTATTACTGGATATATACAGTTAAGATTTATTACTCAGTTCTTTTACATGTGCAGTAATTGAAAGGGATGAAATAAATTAGTGCCGGTTCCCCCTGGGCTTGGGTGACCTTCTTTGTTGGAGCCATCTATAGGCATGAGAGTAGCATACAGAGGATGGTTTATAGTTACCCGTCTCATCAGAATGATGTGTATAGATCACTGGCACAGATTATGTGCACATATATGCCATTGCTTACAGCCTGTTGTTATTTATTTCTTTACCTTTATTGTTATCGCTTGTTTTTAATGGGAAACCTACTTATAAAATCAAAAGCTATAGGAAAAAAAAACAGGTCCTTAAACAGGCTTTTCCATGGCTGAACTGTATGAAGCTTTTGGTGTTTCACTAATCTCTCTGCCCTCAGGAAAAACTATATTTCCAGTGCATCAAAGACATGTTTTGTGGCACTCTGAGGGTGAACAATGTCCTCCTCACACTGAGCACACTTAACCTCTGCACTGCCAGCTGACCCACATGACATAACCTCTACTTTGCCGGTTAACCAGCATGACAGTCTCTACATTGCCTGCTCACTAACACAGATTAGGAAGGTGCTAACAATGAGATACACAGTAACCAGGAGATAACTAAAGGACAGGTTGTACAGATGTGACTAGACTGAAAGATTATTTATTTGCAGAAAAATCGCTATAATGGTCTATATTGTGTCAAGGGGCCGTATTCAGCCTTAATAACTTTGCTGTGTATATATATATATATATATATATATATATTTATATACATCACACACTTACATATACATAACAAAGACTATTTAATTGCACACATTTCATATATTTCAATAGAAGAATTGCCTTGTGCTTTCTTGTTAGTTACTAGTTTTAGTTTGAAAGCCTGACCCCTCCCCAATATGGCTGCTGCACACTTTTTAAATGGCAGAAGTGTCTTAATACAGACCTCCTGAATACACATATAACAAACGGATAGGGAATTTCCTATAGGAGGGACCTTGACGCTGGACAGGTGAGCTTAATATAGCTATATTGTGAACAAAAACTTTTTTTTATGTATTATATGTTTTTTGGAACGCTGGACCTGTTTTTTGCTCCTTTTGATTATATGATCAGACCTAATACAAATTTTTGGGCTGTATACTTATTTAAGAAATCCAGCTGACTTCCGTACACTAGGAAGTTCTGTGTTCTGTGTGTAAATTGGCCTCTGCAAAGTGGGGGCAGGGCCACCCACATGTGTATGAGACATGCATGGTGATTGGTATTAGGCGTTTAAATCGTACAGTAAGGACATGTTTTAGCCCTTGCAAGCGACCCTCCATGCGTGTACTATAGTTAAGGTGGCCTCTGGTACACAGATTGACTATCCATGCGTAGGAGAGCAGGGGGAACGCACCTTGTAATTATCTATGTAGTAATAGCCATGGCATCACAGTTTTGTACATTCACATGTTTTAATTGCAGACAATTATCAAATACTTATTTATAAGTGTATTATATAACGTTATTTGGCATATATATTTTTGATTCATGTAAATGAATTTCACAGTTATGTAAATCACTAAAGCAGGGTACACACTGAGGTTTTTCAGGACGATCTAGAAAAATCCTGTGTTTGTCATCTGCTATTTACTTAAACATAAAACCATTCTGCATTTTAAGATAATCAATAAGAGTATACTAGAAAGCCCTTCAGTTTAGAATAACTGTGATAACCTGGGATTAAGGAAGGAAGTCTGAATGAGAAAACATATCAGAATGAAATTAAAATGGGTTTGACTTTCACTACATTTGCACCCACACAGCAGTTCTGTATCACTTATAACCTCTTATCCACATCTGCCCCCCTCTGCCCATAAGCTTCTGTTGTACAGTTGCCTCTCTGCCCATAAGCTCTGTGTGACATGCCCCTCTGCTTCTGTTTCACATGTGCCTCTCTGCCCATAAGCTTCTGTGTCATGATCTGCCCCTCTGCCTATAAGATTCTGTATCACACGTACCTCTGCCCATAAGCTTCTGTAGCACACGTACCTCTCTACCCATAAGCTTCTGTGTCATGATCTGCCTCTGCTCATAAGCTTCTGTTTCACATGTGCCTCTCTGCCCATAAGCTTCTGTTTCACATCTGCCCCTCTGCCCATAAGCTTCTGTATCACATGTGTCCCTCTGCCCATAAGTTTCTGGTTCACATCTGCCCCTCTGCCCATAAGTTTCTGTTTCACATATGCCCCTGTGCCAATAAGTTTCTGTTTCACATCTGCCCCTCTGCCCATAAGTTTCTGTTTCACATATGCCCCTCTGCCCATAAGTTTCTGTGTCACATCTGCCCCTCTGCCCATAAGCTTCTGTGTCACATGTCCCCCTTTGCCCAACTGCTTATACATCATACAAAATCCAACTTCTCGTGCAACTGCTACCAATCATTTATTTCCGTTTTCCCCAAACATGCCGCACACGCACAGCCACAACATTATTTCTCAGAAACCCCTTTTTATTTAGGGTGCCTGACATGATACTATTGTACCAAGTTCTCACACAGCAGAACACAAACACGAGCAGCAGCTGGAAGCTACACAGGAACAGGAACCTTAGCAGCAGCAGCACGCCCTGCACTGTGTACCATGTGACTGCAGCAGTCACATGGCCAAATGACATCGGAAGGTAGTTTTACTGAAGGGGTTCATCATCTACCGTGTGGCCAGGTGCCCTGCTGCTCGGGCGGCTGTTTATGTAAGTAATTCATTAGTTCATCTTACCAGCATTTGCACTCCAAAGACAAGCATCAGGGAATGACATGTAAAAGTCCATTATTATACAGGACCCATTGTGTGCATTGCAGGTAGAATGCTTATTGTTTGCAGCATCGCATGTTTTCATTTAGTTGTTAGGATAAGAAATTTAATTAGGAGCAAGTGGTATCGAATGTGTGGTAATTGCTACAGTGTATACTTTATTATCACCATTATTTCCAGGTGATTACTATACTTGTGATGAAATGGCAACTTTGTGCAGTGCTTAGTTACAAGAAGTGGTTTATTTACCTTTTAATTATGGATTATTTTAGTTTTGTCTAAAATATTTACAAAAGAATGGACATGATGCTTAAACTGGCCATACACAATAGCAAAGTTGGCTCAATCATCCAATTATCGGGTGATTGGGCCAATAATCGCTGTAGTGTATGGGCAGGGATTCATTACGATTATATGATCTTTTGACATGCTTAAAAAAATTGAGCACTAGCGCCCAATATTTTAAGGTGAGCTCACTAATCAGCTCACTGGATTATCGTCCCAGCAGGAGAGGTGTTTGGCACAGATAAAAGGAACTTTTCCTGGCTGGAAATCACTCCATTTATTGGACCACCTCCTGCTGGGTTTGATAACTATCCCAGTGTATAGCTGGGTTTAGTATAGTTAATTTTGTATTAGTGTGCATCAGCTGCTGTGGCATTTTCATCTATTATGTAAAAGTGTGTGTCTGCACAGTTTTCCTGTTGTGTTTGTAGGATATTGTTCTGATTTTATCAAGAAGATATGTATATCCATTATTATTGTGAATTTTTTAAATAGATGGTATAAAAATACTTGTCAATCAATACAGGTTGACCAAGGTGTTTAGAAATTCTTGGTTTAAATATATAATTGTAATTATGTGGATTAGTTTCAAACTGTTGAGAAGTGACTTATTTGGAAGGTGTCAAATAAACATCTTATTCCCTGAATAAATTATTATGCAACCTCTCTAAAGCTAGCCATATGATAGACAAGCGCTATTATTGGGCCTATCATACAATTATTGGGTGAACAGACCAAAAATCGCTGTAGTAGATGCATACCCTCCAATCGGTACATAATACTCTGCTCCTTCTCTTCCTTCCTAGTCTCTGATTGCAGTCATCTGTGTTATACTAGTTATTTGAATAGAAAGGTGTGTAATACAGGTGACTGCAATCAGAGATTAGGAGGAGCAGAGTATTATGTACCGCATGGAGGGGCTCATGTTGGAGGGTCTGTATATGGCCGGATTTTGTTTTCCTAATGACAATAAAATGGACAAAAAAAAAAGTCTGATCATTTTATTTTATGGTGTGTTTTAAATATATTGGGCCCACATGCCTGGTGGAGTATTTCTGTCTACAATAATAACGTAATGAAAGCTCTGCATTCTGCTAGAGTTATAATACTTTTATTAATATATAACAATTATACTTGCCTGTTATGTAGTCAGATAGAGTGGAGGTGGACTGGCCACACACTATTGACTGGAGCTTCTAGTACCGATATGCTAGTTTAAGATTGACAGGAGGCCCATGCAGCCAATCAACTACAAGGGCCTCCTGTCAATCTTGGCAGCACCTCCCTCTTCTGCCAGGATTATCAGTCCAAGCAAGAGAGGTGAGTGGCACCGATATCAAGATAGTTCGCTAGAGGAAAATCATCCTGTTTATCGGGCCTCTTCCTGTGGGACTGATAATCTGTGTAGTGTATAGCCATGTTAAGAAGCATAACTTTGACTTTCTGATTTATCTTTTTACATTTGAAATTTAAGTCACATTTTATGAGTACCTACTTAATGAACCGATTGGAATCCCCACTGAGTGAGCTGTCATTTAGAAGTAGAGACAGACGAAAAATTATTTTCGGCTGTCACTATTTCAAATAGGCAACCTTTTTGCATTTTTTTTATTTTTTTTTTAAATGGGTAAGTATGTTGACCGGCATACTAACCCATTAATTTTTGGAACCACTTCCTGTTGGACCTTTCACACCCACCGCAGACAACACCGGACAGGTTAATAACCTCTCTGGGGACTCATAGGGTAAGGGGAGGGTTAGAGTTAGGCCCTGGGGAAGGGAGGGTCATGGAAGGGAGGGTGAGGGTCAGGCTGCGGGGAAGGGAGTGTTAGTTAGTCTACAGGGGGTTACTCTTAGGGTTAGGCTGCTGGGGAGTTTTAGGGCTAGGCTATGGGAGGGGAATCTTAGGGATAGGCTGCGGGGAAGGGAGGGTTAGAGGCAGGTTTTGGGGAAAGAAGGCTTAGGGTCAGGCTGCGGGGTATGGATGAATAGGGCTAGGGTCAAGGAAGGGGAGGATTAGGGAAATGGTTGGGGATAGATTTTATACTTACCATTCTGAGCACCGTGACCGGTGTTCAGGGGATCGATTGCTTTGCCTTTTCTAGAATAAATAGGAAATAGGGCCGTTCACAGCAGGGACTCACAGCCTAAATGAACCTACTCTACTTGCTCCTTTTGTGATTTTACAATGGGGAGTAATAAGCAGTAAAGAGGTCAAGAACTGAGGTAAATATAATATTAATAATATGTACTGCCATTGTATCAGCTCATCCTGTACTTCCACTGGTTTCTTGCCACAATAAAATAATCACGTCCTAACAGCAGTTGTACAAAATTGGCCTTTTAGAATTGAGACAGCCCAAAGTTCTTTTCAATTTAGTTTTTTTTTTTAATGGGTAAGTATTCCTTTGCAGCAAAGTCAGTCGATTTCCAAGCCAGTTCGGAACTGACTTGGAGTGAACGACCCTTTTAAAATAGGGCTGTTCTCAGCAGAGACCCACACCCCTAACAGCCTGTGGCAGCTGTTCTGATTCCTTGCATCTTAGAGATGTGTAGCTAGTGAGGGACACTGACCTTTTTGTATGATTGCATGTGAATTGCCTTTCAAAAAGATGCAGAAGAGATAAGGTGGCACAAGTTATGTTTCTCTAAGTTGTAAACAATTTGGGAATATAGTGAGTCAGTATTTGAAAGTTTTTTCCCTATTGATTAAAATGTTAAATCCAGTAATGTGACTGACTACCAGTCCACCTGATATTATTCTAATCCCTGAAGATTGTAACAACAATTTTTTTCTGCAGAACAATTCTCTTAAATTGTATTTTTTTTTTTACTATTTTTATTTTTATTTTTTATAGCCCAACACAGTTAAACAATATTTGTTGTTGGGAAAATGTCAGAAGCTAAATGATAAAGACATGGATAAATATATACATATAGAATAACTTTTATCCATATATATTCCATAACTCGTTTAAAGAAGTAAGATTGATTATGGGCTACATAATCGCCTTAGAAAAAAATGTGTCAATCAGTGGTAAAATAACCACAGGTTTTTTTTTTTCACTGTCACAAGTTATATTGCGAGAGGATTACCTAAATGTAAACAACCCCTTTTAGGGAGACATAGAGCACTCTGCAATAGTTTAGGCAGATGTGGCATAATGCTGCAAAGTAAGAATGCTTTCAAAAAAAGAAGTGTTAATAGTTTATTTTTCTCAATTAACAAAATGCAAAGTGAACGAACAGAAGAGAAATTTTTAAAAAATTGTATCCAACCTTTGCATTCAAAACAGCATAATTCTTCTAGGTACACTTACACACAGTTTTTGAAGAAACTTGGAAGGGAGGTTGTTGCCTACATCTTTGAGAACTAACCACAGATCTTCTGTGAATGTAGGCTTGCTTAAATCCTTCGATCTCCATGTAATCCCAGACAGACTCGATGATGTTGAGATCAGGGCTCTGTGGGGACCATATCCAAACGGTAGATGGGTGTACCTAGGTCTGAATGGTTTCTGGCAGTTCTGAGCTCATGACACTACTGGACAGCTTCCAATTACGAAGGGAAGTAAGCATGATGTATGGTGTAGGGTACTAGGAAGTTTGGGGCAGCATTTTAGCTGCATTCTATGCATTCTATGCATGTGTGGTAGGCCATTTCCTAATTCATCCGTTTCTCCAAGATGTTTGAAACAACCTGCCTGCCAAGTTCCTTTAAAAACTGCAAGTGTGTACATAGAAAAATGATGCTGTTTGAATGGTCACAGCAAATATTAATTTGATTTATGTTTATCTTATGTTCATTCAGTTTGCATTTTGTAAATTGATAAAAAAAATAAACCATTAAAACTTCTAGTTTGAAAGCATTCTTACTTTGCAGCATTTTTTCCACACCTGCGTAAAATGTGTGCACATTATTGTACAGCTTTGAAAATGTGCCTCATAAATGTCTACTACCTTACTAATTGAAATGAGAGCCAGCAGTTAATGAGTGAAGTCTATATCTAGAGTTCAGGAATCAGTCCTACCTATTGTTCATTAGAGCACTGTAGCAAAAATATAAGCGAGTTGTAGAAACCAGGGACGGCACGACCCGCTTCGCGAGGGGATGCGGTGCATCCCGGCGCCATACAGGATAGGCGCCGGACATCTCCCGGCTATGCAGATTGGCAGCGTTTATACAGTCTCCTGTATGAACGCTGCCAATCTTTATAGCGGGGAGCAGCGGGGGAATGTCCGGCGCCTATCCAGCATGGCGCCGGGCACCCCCCCCTCTCCCCGCTATACAACTTGGCAGCGCTCATACAGGAGTTCCTGTATGAGCACTTCCTGTCTGCAGAAACAGCGCCGCGGAGGAGGAAGGAAAGAGGTAAGTAAAGCGGAGAGGTTGGAGGCACATTATGGGGAATACTGGGGGGGAAGGAGGGGAATTGGAGGCATATTATGGGGAATACTGGGGTGGGAAA
>WWET01001385.1:16223-38994 GCA_011038615.1 Limnodynastes dumerilii | reverse complement strand
CTGCTGTATTAAGCCTTTGTTTTTAAATTCATTATCCCCTCCATGATGTACCTCTTTTTATATAATGCATGATATGTGATTTTTACAATTTTACCAACCTATAGATAACCTATATGTCAGTATTGTTCCGTCCCTTGCTCCTCTCGCAGTAGTAAGTTAGTAATAAGTTAGTAGTAAGTATAAGTTAGTAGTATGTTCTTGCAAAAGAAAGTTAGAGCCTTTGGATAAGGGCCTAATTTGAATATCAAAGTAGGCTACAAGAAGATCATAGGCAAAAGTCAGGGTAGTGAGCACAGAAGTAGCAACTGTACATTAAGAAGCCAGCATTCAGGAAACTTTCCAGGAAATAGATCTAGACAAGGGATTAGGAGAGAAGCCAAAATCTCAGAAGGAGTTATCGGAAGCAAGCATTCACGGGGTGTAGGAGTAAGCTCAAATGCCTCTTTTCCCAGATATGTGTTTCGTACATTCACTGCATGGTGAAAATGTGGCAGATATTAATGTTTTCACAAGTACTCATCTACGATCCTGTGTGTAATGGATTTGTCACAAAGGGGCAAATAAATGATGTATTTGTGACTTGTAGTTACTGGCAAAACTACTTACAGCATCACTGGACACTTCTTATCTGAAATTTGTGCTTTGTACTGTAGTCTCAGGGAACACTAGTGTGATAAAGTAAACACTATGCTACATATAACCTTGATCTTGATACACAAAGGCGGTCATCTCTTCTGGGATGAGTTACAATGTATAATGAATTCAGTGTCTGTGCTATTCAGAGCTGAGCACAATTGAAGCATTGAGCTGGATTTTATTCAAGATGAGTTGTTTTGTATTAGCCATTCAACTCATTTTAAATCTCTGCAATATAGCATGTTCAGAATGTTAACTAGGGTGTTTTATTTTATATGTCTCCCCCCCCCCACCCTTCATTTATCAACAAGTTGTGCATTTGCAGTATTAAGCATTGAGCTGGGTACACAATTACCAGGATGATAATATATAATAATAATATAGTGTATGCCAGTCAGAAATAAATTGGGGGTGGGAGGGTAGCAAGCAGTCCCATGCGCTTTATAACCAGCACTATAGTTGACAAGCACAAGTTACTAGTGGAAAAATTGGGGGGCAGGTGTCACATGGGCCCCATAACTTTACCACTACAGCACTATTCTTTATATAGAAACATCTAGGGCCAGATTTACTTAGCTGCGGGTTTGGAAAAGTGGAGATGTTGCCTATAGCAACCAAGTAGATCTGGCCCCTAGAATGTAATGGCATGTGAAAGTTACTTGGCCCATCCATTCTTTACAATTGTTTTTAAACCATACTGAGCCTAGACACTACCTGACCCTCAATTTAGTCTAAGATTTAGATATATAGGACCTGATTCACACTTAAGAATCTTCTTAAAATAAGAACTTAGTCACTCCTGGGCAAAACCATTTTGATTGCAGGGGAAATTAATTTAATTGTATTCTTTGCATGCAGGGATATAGCTTTGAATTGCTTACTGCACACAGATACTGGCCAGCTTTACTATCACACTGTTATTTAGACTTGGGCTGGGAAATATCACCTCTCAACACTAATACTGTTTGCAACAGATGAAATATGACTCCCCTGCAATCACCATGGTTTAGCCCAGGAGTGACTTTAAGTTCTTATTTTAAGAAGATTCTTAAGTGTGAATCGGGTCCATAGTTATCACATGGATATGTACATTTTTTTTTTACTGGATTAGCCTCTAACGCCTCAGCTATTCTACTCTTCAACTATCATTTCAGTGAGGTAATTTTACCGCACGCTAAACCTACCACCCTCCATGTATGTGCCCTTTTGTGTTAATAAATCTCTTGCTTTGAAAATCACCATCATTCTGTACCTTCTTAAACTTCTTTGATAAATTTGAAGTCTGCTATCGTATCTCGCATCTTCTTTTTCTGCTCTAAGCTATACCGACCGGATTCACACCTAAGAAGCAGTCAATTCTAAGTGTGTATGCTTAATCCAGTTCGGTATGTAGATTGCCTTTAAAGACCCCACGGACTATTTTAGGTAGAAAGAGACAGCGTAATGCACAGATTGTTAAGGTAGCCCTATGGCACTCATAAGTGTACCTATAAAGTAAGGCGGAATAGGGGCAGGACGGGTGAGTTAGGTGCCGGTCTATCCGCACCTAACTCACACCGAATCTGTGAATACGTTCCTACGTGTTTATTTGCTTTGTATGTTTTGTGACACATGCCATGTATCGTTTTTATTGCGTTTTTTTGCACTTTAATGTTTTTATTTCCTACTGATGATCTGGCCTCCAGAATTGAACACAGTTTTCCAGCTAAAGTGTGTGCTGCTAATTCCTCTCTCTATGCAGCAGAGCATCAGAACTGTTACTGTTGCTTTGTTATGTTGACTATCTGTGTTATTATTATTACTTATTATTATTATCGTTTATGCGCCATAAGGTGTCCGCAACACTGTACAAAATACAACAAGAAATTACAGTACTGACATATAGGGCAGGGATGGACAGCATAGTACATAATAAAATACAATATAAATAAAAAAATATCACAAGAATACAATAAAGTGAAGAAAGCTGAGAACACCGGCAAAATGCAAGGTGTCAAGCTTGGGGATAGCGTGAAGTGAGAGGTTGAGAGGGAGCCACCAGGTCGGGACGGGGTAAAAGAGGGGGGAAAAGAGGGTATGAAGTTAGGGGAGAGTGGTGGAGGAGGGAACAGCACTAGGATGGAGGGCCCTGCTCACGTGATTTATTGCACTATGCGGGAGGGATGAACTTACAGAAGACATAAGGAGGAGGAAGGAAGTGGACTGCTGGTGTGAGTGGAGGAGAGGGGGAAGGAAGGAGAAGAAGGCATAGATGTAGGATGCAGTGAGGATGTTAAGTGGAGGAGGGGTAGGCTATCCTGAACAGGTGTGTTTTGAGTGAGTGCTTGAAGACCCGCAATGTGGAGGAAAGTCTGACTGAAGAAGGGAGGTCATTCCAGTGCAGAAGTGCATCATGGGAGAAGTCCTGGACACAGGCATGATATGTGGTGATCAGTAGGGAGATTAAGACAGTGGGGGTTAGCAGAACGGAGAGTGCGGGAAGGGGTGCGCATGGAAATGCAGGAAGGGGTGCGCATGGAGATTGGGGAAGGGGTGTGGATGGAGATGAACAAAAAGAGGTAGGGAGCAGTGGATGAGATGGCCTTAATTTAAAGGTGAGGGTATGGAATTTAAAGAGAGGTCTAAGGTGGACAGAAAGCCAGTGGAGGGTTTGACATAAAGGAGAGGCTGAGGTAGAGTGGCATGAGAGCAAGATGAGCCTGGAAGTAACATTGATTATGGATTAAAGGGGGGCAAAACAGGTGAGCGGGAGACCCACAGGGCGGAGGTTACGGTAATCGAGACGTGATGGACTAGAGAGTGGTGAGGGTTTTGGTAGCTTCATTGATGAGGATAGAATGAATGCGTGCAATATTGCGGAGGTGGAAATGGCAAGAATGAGAAAGGGCAAAGATGTGTGGTATAAAGGAAAGTGAGAAGTCAAGGATGACACCTAGGCAGTGAACTTGAGGGGAGGAGCAGACAGGTATCAGCAATGGTTATGATGATGGAGGGAGGGGGAAATCCTGTGGGGAGGACAAACAATGATTTTCGTTTTGTCCATATTCAGCTTGAAGAAGTGTTTGGCCATCTATGTGGATAGGGACGCAAGGCACTCGGAAATCTTATACAAAAGAGAGGGGTTGAGGTCAGGGGAGGAGAGGAGAGGTACATTTGGGTGTCATCAGCGTAGAGGTGGTAGTTAAAACCAAAGTTCCTGAAGAGCTTACCTAGCGAGGAGATGTAGAGGGAGAGGAGGAGCAGACCAAAGATAGAGCCCTGGGGGACACCAACAGGGAGCGGAGAGGGGTGGAAGGTGCGGTCAGAGAGATAGGATGAAAACCAGGATAGAGCAGTGTCAGTGAGACCAAAAGAGTGTAGGGTTTGAAGGAGAAAACGATGGTCAATGGTGTCAAAAGCAGCTGACAGATCAAGAAGGATGAGGATGGGGTAGTGGCCCTTGGATTTGGCAGATAACATATTATTGGTCACTTTGGTAAGGGCAGTCTCGGTGGAATGGAGGGGCTGGAGACTAGATTGGAATGGTTCCAGGAGAGAGTTGTCAGTGAGGTAGCTGATGAGACGTTTGTAGACTAATTGTTTGGAGGAGAAGGGATATAGGTTGGTAGCTGGAGGGGGATGTAGGGTCCAGATTAGTTTTTTTGAGAATGGAAGAGACAAAGGCATGTTTAAAAGAGGAAAGGAAGATACCAGATGATAGGGACAGGTCCCATGAAAAAGTGTTGCTATTAATTATAAATTAAACTTATTATTTTGACGTGCACGATATTGCATTTTTTTGGCATTAACCTGTAGTTGCTACAAGCTTGACCATTCTTCTGTTTTACTTTACCTAAATCATCAATCATTTTGTTTGCTTCTTCTGGTAGTTCTACCTAGTTTTTTTGTGGTATCTGCAAATAGCTATATTTTTCCCTCGATACCATGTGGAATGTTACCAACCAAGATATTATAAAACACTGGTCCAAGTACATATCCATCTCCAAAAGGAATTCTGTTTACTACAACCCTCTGTTGTCTATCCTGTAATCAAGATTGTATCCACACAAGTATCTTTAAATCCAATCCCTAATATTTCAGTTTGCGATATAGTACATTGTCAAAATCCTTACTGAAGTCCAGAAAAGCTATGTCTACAGCTCCCCCTTTTTCTACTAGTTCAGCTACTAAGGTCCGTGATCACAGCTAAGAAGCTGCAGCTCCTTAGGTGCGTTTTTTTAAAGTTTGAAACTATTACACATGCGTAGTAGGAGATTTGCGCTATCTACGTACCACTTTGGTATGTATATTGACTTAATTGTCTTTAAAGGCCGCAGTTGTTGGTTAGGAAGAAAGAGGCGTTCCAGGGCATCCTCAAGGAATTTTTAAGAAGAATTGGTGGGTGGAGGTATGGTAACAAGCTGGTGAGGGCGCGGAAACCTCTGTGCGGATTTTCTTTCTTAAGAAGGAAAATACACACGGGAAGTTAGGAAAACTCTAGGTTTGTAAAATGAGGAGGAGGCGGCGTGGGAGGGAGCTTCACGTTTGGTGCGGATACATGCATATTCGCACCTTCTTAAAGCTTTCAGATCTGTAAATCAGGCCAAAAGTCAATTAAATTAGTTTGACTCGATCACCCTTCAGTGAATCAATGCTACTTGGGATCTTTTAAGTTGCTAAATTTACTGTAAGTAATCATACAGGTTTTTTTTTTCTAAGTTGTTGATACCCCTTCCCCCTAACTACACCTCTGCTCACCACACACACACACACACTTTGAAAATAGACAATTTAACATAGTAGCATAACAATGAGTTGATCTTATTAACTTTTATATTTGTGAAATGTGTATGTTTTAGATATATGAGAAATATATGTGTGTTTTTTTTTAAACATTTTGTAACTTATCCCCTAACAATATATGCCCCATATACTACTACACGTTCATAATGAGCACTTCGTTTTCCCAGGTTGATTTTTTATGGGATATTCCTCACATAGGACTGGATCCAGACTTCTACAGGTGCTACTTAGCGGGTATCCAATATAGAGTCTTCTCTGAATCAAGCCTCCTGTACCAGCGTACGGGAGGCCACTCACTATGCTCACATGCACATCCAATCCTAGATCCACTACCTTAAGATTTATGATCTGTCCTCACTTAGGACCTGATTCATGGATTGAAAATGAGAGGAAAGTTACACCTGGGCAAAACCATGTTGATTTCAGGGGGAGTCAAATAAATATTATTCTATGCATGCAGGGAGAAAACTTTGCTTTTGCTTATTGCACACAGATACTGACCAGCATCACTATTACACTGTTATTTAGACTTTGGCTGGGAAACATCACCAACTATAATACTGTTTGCACAGATGAAATTTGACTCCCATGAAATTAACATGTTTTTGCCCAGTGGAACTTTTCACTCTTATTTTCAAACTCTGAATCAGGGCCTTATTGTGGGGACGGATCGGAAGTCTGGATAGGACAGCATGCATAGGGAACACATCTTCTGTATATTTAGCGTACCTTTCCACTCTCAATAGTGATTGCACACGCATCCTACTTCAGAAATGTTTCACTAAAAGTACAGAAGTGTGGATCTTGAGGATGTAATGCAAGCGCTATCGCAAAAAAACAGGGATTTTCTGATTTTAGCAATCGAAAATGCCCACATTTTCTGAAGTCTGTTCCCATCTATTATGGCAGGCAAAATTTGTGGATTTTAATATGCACCTCTGTTAGATGCGAGATACAATCTGCAATGTAAATTTGCGGGAATAGCACCGCAACCAGACATCACGGTCAATTGAATCTGCCCTTTTGTATCTATTGACATAGTAGCACAGTCATTTTATGTATTAATATTAAACAATAAAGAAACAAACCTTGTAGATGAATTCAATAAAACAATATTAATTTCCCTATAATGTTTTTGTTTACTTTCTAGTTTCTGGAATAGTCTAACAAGTCATACATCAGAGATGGTGAGTATGTGTAGTTCTAATGTTTGGTACCATGAGCACTACAATGCATTGATTTATATATGTTACAGTCATAAAATACATTCTTATTTAGAGATTAAAATGAGTGATGTGCATGAAATCCAAAAAGTTTCTTCATTTAGCATAAATATATCTGCTCTTCATTGACAATGCTATCCTTCATTAGTTTTCTGTTTAGACCATACTTATTTGGACAAATTGTATTTATTTATTCAGAACACAGATATTAGATTAATTTGGGTACAGAACTAGTTGATGATGCCCAACATATTTGATAAATAGTATAATGCTTATTACATAAAGTACATCTAATGCGTATAGCACCCATGATTGCTAACTGTCCAGTCCCTCAGCCACGTATTCTGCATATTGTACACACTTTATGTGCAGTTACATTGTTTCCAAAGGCTTAAATGGACCATAGTTACTAGCATCCTACTTAAAAAGTTGTTATATTTAAGGGGTTTTTTGTTGTTGTTTTTTTAGCTCAGGACTGCAGCTGTTAACAATTAGTATATGAATCCACAAGTATCTCTTGGGCTTAGGCTAGTCACTAATCATTGCAGCTTCAAACAAGGTGTATACTCTCTTTTGCTCTCTATTTCTACAGTGATGGGAACCAGATGACTTGCGTACGCTACATACGTAAGTCATCTGTGAATTGGTACTGCGCATGCAGGCTCCTCATGTGGGGCGGGCACACTCAGGATACATATGAGTTACACATGGTGGGTTAGAATAGCTATGCTAATCGTACAGTAAGGACTTGGCTTAGGATCTTAGGGATTGGGTCCAGTATTCTACATTGCGCAGAGATGTATGTGGAAGGGTCCTTAGGATAGCAAATTCCATATGCAATGGAGACAAGTGTATAGAATCTGCTATTCATTCTGAATCCTGTCCCATATTCTTATTTCTTTTAATTGAATATCAGATCACTAAATGTTAATATTACCTACCTAGCATATTATCAGTGATGCTTTAATCTCCACACCAGACAAGATAAATAAACTCTTAATGCTTTGGTAGCCACATTTTTTTGCACAAGACATTAATACCCAGTGCTGGAGGTACTAAAACAGTGCTTGACAAATGCAGATAACCAGGGTGACCAGAACTTTTGTGCCTGGTGATAAATTTAAGCAGGGTTCACACTGAGCTTTTCAGCAGATAATCTTTCCAATCACACAATCAAAAGGTTGTTTCATCACATATCTTACCAGTGTGTGCTGTGCAAAGATCTCCTAATAGACACAGCACACACTTGCAAAAGATAACTTTCCATGGTTGATCTGGCATCTTAGGAGCTTCAAAAGATCACAGATCATTTCAAAAGATTTTTGAGCATCTTTGGACATTACACACTGGTAAAATATCTGGAGAAATGATTTTTTGATTGTGTGATTGGAAAGATTGTTTCGAAAAAGCCCCAGTGTGTCCCCAGCCTTAGAAGCATATATTTTACATGGACCTTGCTTGTTCCGGTTTTACCTCTTGCATCCCAGTGTATGGCCAGCTTTTCGCTAATAAAATATAATTCCTCGGTTTGGCTTGAGTCATTTGCCTTGAGAGCAACCAAAAAAAAAATCATCTGAAACTTTATTTTAAAAATCAAGCCTGTGCTTAATGAAGATCTTACTTTCTGCAACAGGATGTACAGTTCAATTTTCCCACCGAGTACATGTCTTTTCCCAAACTCCCATGTGATTAGCATTTATGCCAGTAATCTGTATTAAGGCTGTTGTTTAAATCATTTACAGATCAGTTTAAACAACACGCCAACATTTTAAAGTGTTTTTATATTTGCATTTAAATGATATGAGTGGAAGTGAGACAACAGGCAGTATTATATAACAATATTTATTCTAGCAAATATTTTAATTGTGTAAAATACATATGAATCAACCATATTTTACACTTTTGTACAGCTGCAGAAGCAGATGTGTGCTGAGTGTTTCTTAGTTTTCCCCAGAGATTTCCAGGATATTTTTTTTGGCTCTTCCCCACCCCCCTCCCTTTGGTCGGATGTATGGGAAGTTAATATTATGTTGTGCAATATATATGTGCATTATGTATACTGTAAAAGTTAAAATAAAACCATATATTTTAGGAAGGGTTGGATAAAAAACATGAAAAAAAAAATAGTTTGATTAAAAAAATAATAATAATAAGTTAATGTTAAGCATTAGTCCTACTTAATTAAAGAAATTTGAATAGTAATACAAAATGAAAAATTCAAAAGCAGTTTTCAGAGAAACATACACACAAAGGAGTTAAGCATTAGCACTAGGCATGTCACGGCTTTTAAACATTTTGAATAAAGAACACTAGTTTAGAGGCCTTTTATAGTTCTTGGCCAGCTTTAAAGCTTCAAATGAACTAAACCAAAGAAGAATAACTTTTTTATATACTAGTGGAAGAGGCTTGAGCAATCAAATATAGGATAAGATTAACTTCAATTCCACATTTTCGCTCTACTGAAAATTTATAAGATGACACTTGAAGTCACAGCATAATAAATAAAAGCAGAGTGTTTAAAAAAACATTTGGTTTAAACCACCAAACCCTGATTTTTTCCCCCCAAGTTCTAAACTGAAGCTTTGTCATGAATGAAGAGGGGTAGCGTTAATGCTCTGTAATGTTCAGAACCAGTACTGTAGGCCACTATTATTATGTTCAGTATACATTGTTATTTCCACTGGTGAATGGGGGTTGGCCATCAGCATTGTAATTTTGTAAACACATTAATATTTCACCTTTTGTATATAAAAATATGCAAATATATATATACCCTAATGTTTTTGCTAATATTTCTCCATAATTCAGACCAGACTATTACAAATATAAGTTTTCTCCCTTTAGTAACCCACATCAGCTGCCTAGCTTGTTGCTGGTTGCCAGGATAAATACCTCCTCTACACAGTAGATTGGTGATGGTGCCAACCATTTGGGGAAAAAGTGTCAACTTTCCTAATATATATATAAATATGTATAATATTTAATATAAATTAAATATGTGTGTATGCACATTTTTTTCAGCAAATTGTCTTTTATACTCTTAGGCAAATATACATGAAGAATGTGAGCCTTGGTATGCAGGTCGGGTGTATTCCAGGTACTGGAAGCATTACAGGCAAGCAATGCAATGGCTGTACAGACACAAGAGAGCATATAGAACAGCTGTATCATCTCTGTGCTATCCCCCTTGGTACCCGGCTGATGTATTTAAAGATAACCGATATGCTGATTGGGAAGGAGGAGAATATTTTCAACCCGCTAACTATACACGGCCACAAAAGCGAAGCATGCCGCATCGGGAACCTCCATGTTTAAAGGGATCCTGTATAAAGGAAAGCGAGTCTGAAATGGAACAGGAAGTAGATGCATCAAGTGATTCTGATGAGGAAGGAATAGAATGTGATATGAGCAACATGGAAATCACAGAAGAACTGCGCCAATATTTTGCAGAAACAGAGAGACATCGAGAGGAACTAAGTATGTGTCAGTTATGTGACTGCAGAATGTTTCATAATTATAATTCTTATTAACAATATAATCTGTTTTATTGTTTAGGTTACAATATATATTACCATCCAGATATGTCAAAATCTTATCAGAGCATCTGCTACTTCCATTATCTGGGGTAAAGAATGTTTAAAGCCTTAGTTCCAAGTGTTTTCAATGTAAAAACTTTGGTACATTTTATGCAGGCGGATGCATTTCTATTAGCTGCCCTTCTTTGTTGGCAGACACAGTTGACTGTATAGTTGAAAGTAATAGTGGGATGAGAAATTTAAAATTTAAGTGCATATGTGCTAAGCATCCTCCCGCTTCCGTTCCTTCCCCCATTTTACTTGTGGACAGATGGAAAAGGTTAAGGTAGGACCCTCATATCGTTAGACCGTGCATACAAAGGGATCGACCTCACCCATGAGGAAAGCTGGATCCAGCAGTTTTCGGATCTCTGCTGAAGCTGCATTCAGAAACCTGAACACAGAGCTAGTGGAAGTCTCAATCTGATCTTTAGATTTCTTATGATCATTTTCAGTTCAGCTGCCCATTTACTGTAAAAGCTGGAAGTTTAGCCTAGTTTTATGCCTAGAGTGCCCTAATAGCCTATTATTTTTTTTTTTTGCAGACCCAATTAGTGACTAAACACATTTACAATTATTGGCCCATATCCAGACCCACATATGGCTTAAGTACGTGCGCGGGTCCCTCTGTATGATCACATAGCGGGGAGAGCACGCCCCCTGCAGATTTACTGCCCAGATTTACTACCTTGAGCGGGGAGCTCAAGGTAGTAAATCTGGACACTGGGTCTGCGGCCTTACAGCTTCCCCCGCCCCGACAACTAACTACCATGCCTATCTCTAATGTACACTAGTTATCAGAATTACTCTGTGTCTGTATCATTCAAACTCAAGCTATTTCAGCTGATTAAGTCAGTATTTTACTGCCAGGACAAACTCAAAGATGTAATCATTTCAATGAGTGTTGCTGAACTATTATTTGTTATTGCAACCCCATCACATAGTTTTATTTTCTCTGTTGTTTTTTTTACATTCTCTTCTCTGTATCATCATAAAGTCTGATTCCTGTGTAATTTTGCAAATTAATATCACAGTCACCATCTTATTTATTATACTTGTGTGTACTGCAGACTAAAGTAAATGACTCTTTGGCCATGCAGAATATGCTTTCTGGTATTTCTGATGCTTCTTTCAAGACATCATGATGTTCAGCTTCCCTGAAAACATTGCAGTGCCACTCTTCAAAGTTTCCATAACAACAGTGCAAAGTGCTCAGAAAGGCTCTATTGACAGGACTCAATAGGGCCTCTTCAAGCAGGAGAGAACTGGAAGCTCTAAAAACACAAAAGGGTTAGAAACACTTCGTAACGTCGAGTCACGGCTTTCTAAATATATTTTTCCGCTTTCATACATTTCTATTTAAAACAGAATATATTTGTTTTTAAATGCGGGTCAATCAATCACTATCTTGTTTTTCTGTTGAATTTAAAAGTTTAGTTACTTGCTCTATGAATATGTACCCTCTGTTGCAATGAACAATGTACTTTGCCATTAGCATATTTTATTAGTGACACTATTTTGGAGAGTCTGTACTTGTTGGAGCCAAATCTGTGTTCCCTTTTCTCCCAAATTGTCTGTATATTTGGATCTTATGCAGAAATCTGTTCTAGAGCCATAAGAAAGTATGTTGTGTAGCCTTTACAGACCAGGACCATTTCTGCTGTTGTGGGTCATCATTTCTTTGCAAATCACAGTCCTAACTATCCTCTTTAGCATGTTAGCCCATGAATAGAAGATGAGGTCCTTGCTAGCTTTAGCCAGCAGAAACAATTGGTTTGTTCTCTATTAGTACTCAGAACATACATTGAATAAGGATGGTTTATAGCGTTGTAATTCCTCCTAGTACCCTATACCACTATTGCCAGTCACTAACTAACATTGTTTTGTGCTTTTACTATTGCTGGAGTTTTTTATGTGATGTTGCTGAAAGATGAGTCTTTCCTTCTTTCTTTACTGCAGGTTTGTAGCTTGTGGTTGTGTAGAGTGCAGAAATGTCTATATTTGTAACTACTAAGGACTGGATCCAGGTTAATAGCGGCAGCCAGCTTAGGTACGCAGTGTACGTAAATCGACTGTGTGTTCGTTCAGCGCGTGGGCAGAACAGGGACTTACTCGTTGGAATGCAGCTGACCAATGCTGCGTTCTGATGCGTATGTATGTCTGCGATGGAACGGGCCTACTCACCATGCGGACAAGATATGCATGGTGGGTGGGGCTAAAATGCAGTAAAAGCTTTCCCAAGTCCTTACTTACAATCCTGCATTCTGTCTAAGGTGTTCCTCTATAGTACTGGATTTATCGTATGCAGTGTTATGATATTTAATCAGTTAAATTGACATTGATGGTAGGGAAAAGAAGAAAGAAAATGGAAAGCTTAGCATCTGTTTTTGTTAGAAGTACAGTGGCTCCATATTGCCATCTCCTTTGCTATTATTTATTTGTACATCGTACATGATGCTTATACAGCTATTTTAAACAAAAATCTGACATCTGTTCCCACAGTTCCTTTTGCCCCTGATAGAGTTAAGTATACATTGAATTATTTTCACTTTCCCATAGGGAATCATGCTGTGCTATGTAAGTATGTACGTGTGTGCTATGTGCAGATTTCCCTAAAGTAGTGTATAGAATTGATTTACTCCTATCTGATTTTTAATAAAGTTGCAAAGGAAGGCACTTCACAGGAAACACGTTTGTTTGTTTTGTTTTGTAAATGTCACATATGTAATCCCTGCTATACAGATTAACATGAGGAATGGGAGGTTTGGTACTGTAATATATGGTAATCACTCGCAGTAACAAAGTTGCATAAATATAAGTCCAAATCATTTTTTTCATTTTTATTATTTTCTTCTGTTTCACAGAAGAATTTATGTTTTGGTATTTTTTCTATAGGCTGTAGATTTATACATATAAAATGGCTTTCTAGAATCTCACCATAGACTAATAAGACTTTCTGAAATCACTAGGTTCTCTTTGAGTTTACATTACTGTGTTATACCATGATTTACATTATTAGTCTACTAGGCTTGCATATTAATTAGAAAGACATAGCCATCTGGAGCACAAAGGATTTCAACATTTTGTAGTACTTTTGTCATTGTTCTTGTACTGGCTATCAAAAAATCTTGAATTTATCTTAAATATTGCAAGCATCAGTACTGGTCATTGGGCTTACTGACCAAAAAGTAAAGAATATTTTATGAGATTATTTGGTGTTTGTTAGGTGAATATTTTTTTCCATGTCTAATTTTTAATCAGTTATAGAGCTTTTTGTAATAGTTTGATTGCATTTTATTTTTTGAAGCTTGAAGAACCTGGATGTACTAAATAGATTTTATATTTTCCACTCCTAGAGCAGGGTCTTTCCCAGTAGTATCAAAGTGTTTATTGCACTTGAAAAGCTATTTTGCCATCAAATGTCCTAGAAGAAGCTTTTGAAAAAACACAATAAGAAACACTCAGGAGGAGGTCTGTTTTGAAATGTCATCTGTGCTTTTGCTAAGGTCTACTTCCTGCTGTAAAAGACTATACACCACACTGCAGAAGATTAGTTTAATTCTCTCAGAATATACACAAACCATAATGGCAAAAGATTGACTTCTCGCTGTATTTCAGGTTTACTAAAATATGTGTTTGTACCAAAAACCTGTGCTTTAACAGACCAACAATGGGGTTGCACATCTCATTTCATTTACACTTTTAATAGTTTCTGCCTCATTCCGTGCTCAATTTACTTTGCTGTTTTCTTGCTTCCATTGTCTTTGTGTCCATGATGAAGAGCTTAGTTCTACTCTTATTTCAATCATACATAAGTCTATGGAGTGGCAGAATGAGCATTTTATGGTCACACACGCACGCACGCATTCTGAATGAAGAACTTGTAGTTTGCGTTATGGCCTGCAGTTTCACAGACCAAGCCCTGACCAATTTCAGTGCATCATAGATAGTTCCCGCCCTGATATGGGTCTGTTACCCTTTCTGTTGGGTTAAATTCAAATAATTATTACGGTAGTTGCAACAGAGTTCTACGTACTACCCATGTCATCATCTCAGTCCTGATTATGCCATATTTTTATGCCTGGTCTCTTTTAATTTGTAAACCTTTAGAAGGAGTTAGTAATAAAAAAAAAGTTGTGAATTGGACCTGCTCTGCTAAAGCCACAGTCTTACTTACCTATAGGTGGCACATCAACTAGTGTCTTCTTGAATCATGCCTTAATCTCTTGATACTGCCCTCATCTGTTCGATGTTTGGACTAGTGTTTTTAGTGTGGTTTTCGGAACTCTGCAGATGATCTCAACGAGGGTGGATCAATAAGTACCCGTGTTAAGAATGAAGAGGAATTTTTTTTTTTTTTTTCAACATAATCTCCTTTCACGGCAATACACTTTTCCCAATGTCCCTGCCATTTCTTTAAACCCTCTAAAAAATACGATTTGTCAAACTCTTTGAAATAGGCTTCTGTCTCGACGATGACCTCCTCTTTTGATATAATTTTTTTTCCTGCAAGCCACGCTTTCAGGTTAGGGAACAGAAAAAAGTCGCAGGGAGCCAAGTCGGGCGAGTACGGTGGATGCGGCAACAATTCATAGCGCAATTCATGCAATTTGGCCGCAACAATTCTAGATGAGTGAGCTGGTGCGTTGTTGTGGTGGAACAGCACTTTTTTTCTTTGCCAAATGTGGCCTTCTCTCTCTCAATTTCTCATCAAATCGGTCCAATAATTCACTGTAGTACTTTCCCGTGATCGTGCTTCCTTTTTCTAAAAAGTCGATGAGAATTATACCCTTCGATTCCCAATAAATTGTAGCCATGACCTTTCCGGCCGATGGGTCCGTCTGTTCCTTCTTTGGAGCAGATTCACCTGGAAAAACCCATTGTTTTGATTGTCGCTTGGTCTCTGGCGTGTAGTCATGGATCCAGGTTTCATTATCAGTGACGACTCGACACAAAATTCCTGCGGATTTCGCTTAAGGAGGTCCTTTTGCTATGTTTGTATTTCATCGTTGCTTAAAGTAGGGTGGTATTTGTTGCTATGCCATACTGTACTTCCCCTGCTGGTTTTATTCAAAAACTTTGTAAAGCCCTTTATTATTTTCTTTGTGTTCACACTACCTCTTCTAACTGTCCATGCCACCACTTCTAAATTTCTACTTTAACCACTGTATTTGATATATAGAAATAAAAAAATAAAGTTATTGCTGGGTTTGCTTCACAGAACCAAATCCAGACTTCCAACACCCAATTCCCTACTAAGGTGTGGCCTTATGCGCCGTCCTCCCTTAAAATTAGGACAATGTGGTAGTTTGGATATTACAATATTCAAAATACTATTTGCATACTTCCTTGATACCATTAGCGCAAAGACAGATCCGTATGTACATACGCTGCATGATCGTGTGCACTGGCTAAGTCCGGTCATTTTCAGCTTGCAAAAATGGAGACATAGTCACGTTGTCTTGATGGATAATTACTAGTCAGTCTTGAAAATATAAAGTGCTCTGTTTTTGACAACTTGCATGCTTATTTTTCTTTTGTTTCTTTTTTATACTATGCTACTTGGTATATATGCGTCTGTTTTTCCTTAAAAAAAAATTAATCCAAAAGTATACAGTCTGCAGATCTGTTTATAATAGAAATATGTTTTAAAATTGGAGCAGAGTACTGTTACAGAAAGAAATTGGGTTGTCAGGGCTAAAAGCTTGGCAGTGTCGCTTCATTTTTTCCACTTGATGCTTTCTTTTTTCCAACCTGGCACTTGCGATGTAAGAGATTTCGTACATTCCCACATCCCACCTCCTGCTTCCCCCTCATTGCCGTTTTCTATGCTTAAACTGCATCTGCTGCATTTGCCATGGAAATTGTCTCTCATATCAAGATTTGTTAATGCTGGGGTTTTGCACTCTGGTCTTATGGATATTGTGAATATGTCTACTAAGTTATAATAGTTTTCATTCTTTTCTCAAAAGTAACCTATTCTTTGTCCATATCCTTTTAGTTAATTTTTGTATTACTGACACCATTCATAATTACAAACTAAAACTAAAATACATAATACTTGAGTGTGTGTGTGTATATATATATATATATATATATATATATTTCTTTCTTTTAAAGCACAGACTATTGGATTTCCTGGTTTTAGTATTTTCTACAGCAGCTTCTGGCACATATAAAACATTTTCCAATCATTTTAGCATAGTCAGAAAACACATTTGAAGGAATCTTGGAACGTTCAAACTGGGATCTCCTTCATTCTTTTTATAGACTGTCCTCTCAAATTCACAGTCTATGGTCACAAGGATGGTAAATTCTTCTGGAGTCCGTGCTATCCGGACTACTCTATTCAGACTTCTGACAAGTGACATATCCGACAGGAGAGCTGGTCTGCAATCACAATTAAGAATTATAACATACGGGTTTGCCAACGGTCCGTGGATTCATTTTGACTTCTAGACCACCACTCTTATTCTCTCAAGCATAGGTATTGGAAGTCCGATGCCAAGTGAGAAGTTAGCGAAGCGCCTGCAAGATGTCTGTATATGGCAGACTGTCGCATCCAAATTCTTTCAGTAATCGCAGATCCAGAAACCTTTCAGCTTAGTACAAATGAGTGCTAGACACCAAGAAAAGAGAATTTACAATTCTAGAGGGAGCTTAAACAGCATTAAACTCTAGTCTGATAGCAGTTGTCTTAAGAAAAGGTGTTTATGGTGAAACAAAATACAAAGGCAGAGAAAAGAATTGCATAGGGGGGTACTAAACCAGTTGTCTAATTAGGAATTGAATTGGGGAGCAATAGAGAAGTGTCTTATAGCACACAGGAAAGACTGTTGATTCAAAAATATTGCATTATAAAACAAAGGACTGGGACACAATAGGATAGTTTCAAATATGTTTTCCTTTTATAATAATTATAGTCTTGGGTGGTGTTGATAATTGGACTTTTAGTCGAACAACTCTGCATAGCCAATCACTGCTCTGCTATCGTTCTAGTTAGACTAGATGTTCTGAAGTTTCTTACAAAATAAATAAATATATACAATTAAACCAGAATTGAATAAAGATTTTGAATGGTAAAATTTAAAATCATTTTTTTCTGTTTCATATAAAGCTATCTGATCTTAATTATACTCTTTGTTTTTATTTATTTATTGTGCAACCTGCTTTTTCAGAGAAACAGCAACAACTTGAGGCTGAGATGCATGAACAGTATATAGATGCAGGGCATGACCTGCACATCCCCACACAAAGATCTACACAGCCTCCCTCCGAGAGGCCTGGGGAAAGGCGCCGGATAGAGATGAAGAAACTTTATGGAGAAGACGCAGCTAAAATTCAAGGGATGGAAACTGCAATGCAACTCAACTTTGACAGACACTGTGATAAAAAGCAACCAAAGTACTGGCCAATTATCCCATTGAAATTATAAATCTCTTGGCATAGACTGGAACATTTGTAATTTAGAGGTGATATCAGACAGCACAGCTCTATCAACAGACAGTGCTAAACAAACTATTACTATTTACATGGTTGTAGGTCTACATTACTATGGCAATACATCAGTGTATTGTTACAATCTAGTTTTGTTTACCTTTTTTCAGGGTTTTATTTTTGTCTTTTGGGATTTTTGTCTTTTGGACGCAGAGTTTTGGATGTTAAATAAGTGGGCCTTGTTTAGCTTATTATCACCAGATTTAATGTTCCTATAGCCACAGTAACATTTGGTTTTAAGGTTCATCTCATAATGAATAAAAAAGAGAAACAAAAAAACAGGCTTATATTTATTGTATGGGTATTGAATCAATTAGTTCATAGATGAAAGCAGCCCCGCTTCCAACAATACAAGGTCTGTGTATACGCCTCTAGCAGCCTTTTTATAAAGTTATTTTTGTGATTTATTTTGAGTACATCCTGTTCTTTTCAAATGTTAAATACCAGTTCTTGTATAAATGTAATTATTTCAAGGTGGTGGGGGAGGGATTACAGTTTTTTTTTTTTTGTTTCTAAGTTTACAACATTTAAATTTGATTGGTAAAGAAATGATCTTGACTTATAAGGTGTTTATCTAATTCTATAGTCTGTTTATTTTCTGCCCCTCAACAACACATTTTTTCTCATTGACTGCTGAAATAGAAATAAAAGCAAGCTGATCTGCTCAATTCTCTCATCATTTTTCCCCAGGAGAGCTATTCACATTTAAGAATATGGACATTCTTATCTGATTAGCACTTTGGAAAGAAATGCTGTACTAAAGAATATAATGCTTTTTAACTCAAACTTTGTGCCTTTGGCCATACATTTGGGATTCCCTATGTGTAATAAAAAAGTTTAAATAGTGTCTCTAATTCTGTATTGAATTCTTAATAAATAATGTTTTTCTTGCATGAATTTGAAAATGTTGCTACTTTTTTTGTATGAGCAGTACTAGACTAAGGGCCAGATTCAATTAGCTTCGCAGCAGTGTATTTTGTGGTGCGAAGCTAATTCCATGAATTTTTTTGGGGTGACTTTTATGCGCACCCCATAGAGGTGTGCATAAAAATTCGCCCATGTTTCTTACCGTATATGACGGGAAAAAGCGCAGCGCATACTTTTTCCCGTTATTGCGGCTTATTGAATCTGGCAACCGATGAAGATAAAGAAAAGCTACAGAATTAAAATTGTAGCTCTATATTAATGGTATTAGAAAAAAAAGTTAGTTATGGACCAGTGTAATTTCCTTAACAAAATAAAATATTATTTGGATCGGTTTTCTATCCTAACTGCATTCTTGTAAGAAATTATATTCTATAGCTTTGAAGAGTGTAGTAAGTTTTGAGTGAAAGTCTCATCATTAGAATGCTTTCGTATAAGTCAGTTTGCTTTGTATTCCATGGAAACCAAACACTTGGAAGGCTATGTGAATGTGGTTTCTGTGGTAAGTGTATCCTGCTATTACAGAGAGGAAATATATAGCAGATATTTCAAATGTGCATTTTTCCAGCTGATCTTCTTTTGCTTATATTTAAATGTATTTATTTATTTTGGGGGCAGGGGAAGGGGTTCATTATTTTTATTTATTTTTTGGGTTCAACCTGTTTAAAGACTGCCTTTTGTAGGCTCTTTTATTTGACAAATTAGATTTCCAATCTACTCATCCAGAAATGACAAAAAAAAAAATCACATGAAACCAAAAGGGATTTTATAGCTTTGTGAAACCAAAACATTGCTGACTACTTATTTTCAAAGAAACGACTTGTGAAAGTGAGATACAGTACATTGGCTACAAGTTTAAAAATGTTTACAAATTATTACTAAAAAGTACCTGCCTTTCAAAAGTGTGTGAGATGCCACTGAGAATGGACTTCTTCAAATGGCCATTTTCCCCAGGCAATACTGAACTGGATAGAAAATGAGTTGCTTTTGCCTCAAAGAAGCAAAGAAATCGATCCCTGGCATACTGAAAATGCTGAGCAGAAAGGGGAGTATAAATCTATTCCTAACCCTTCTCTTCCACTAACTCTCTGACTCCCCTTTACATGGTCTAAACCCTAAGACCACGGAACCCTCCCCTTTCATGACCCCAACTCTCCCTTCCCCAGAGCCTAAACCTAAAACTCCCCAGAGAGGTTACTCACCTCTCCAGTGGGGTCTGTGATGAGTCCAGTGAGTGGCTTCCAAAAAATTATTGGGTGAGTATACCAATCAATATACTTATCCATTCTAAAAAAAATACGAAAAATAGCTTTCGGCTGTCTATTTCTAAAAGCTTCTTTTCGTGCCGGCAACTCCATCCCCTTTTAGAAGCAGTAGATTGTAGTTGACAAAAAATATTCTCATTGAGGCATTGTTCAAATAGAAATAGATGAAACAAATCATTTATCACATTCATCATCCTCATGCCTTCCCACTGATTTCAATTTTTTTTTAAGTCTTATTTGGCCATGGAGTGCTGGAAAGGAAAGCACTCATCTACATTTTATATAGATTGGTGAGGTTCAAGTTAAATACACAGAATGGTGGTTGCTCAAATCATATTATAGGTTAATACAGATAGGTGATCTAGTTCAGCAGAAATGAAGGAAAGAAAATACTCCAGCAACACTGCCATTAAGCAGTAACTAGCTATGCCATTATTTTTGTAAAATAAAATGCAGAAACGTTTGTTACTCACATCTGCAAATATATGATAAGCCTGCAGCCACTGTCAAGGCCTTTCTGCTGTGGTGCTCCTAACAGTGAAAGTCCCTATATTGGGTTATATATCATTTATTGTTAAATTGAGACCTAGTAGGCAACTCTTAAAGCCTCCAAAATAGCTCATACCCCATCTCAGCTGCTGATCTTAGACATGCTTCCAAACAAAATTACACAAATACATGATAGACCCGTCCTTGATGTTGCAGGCATAGGGGTATGGTGGCATGCGATGTGTAGCCCTCTACAATTAATGTTGATCATTTGAAATATAAACAATTATTTTCATAAGTGATTTATTCCCACATGAATATGCAATCGATTAGTTTTTCAGCATTTCTCTCGCCCCCCTTCCCATTCATCTCTTCCATCCTTCCATGTACAAAATGTAACTATAATACGAAATAGTTTTCTACTTAATTGTAAGGATCTACACATGTGTAAACATATGCAATCTAACTTTGTGAAATTGTGCTATGACAATGTGTACCAATAAAAACTCCTTTATTAAAACAACAATAAAATACAAAATATTGTAGATGCTAAAATCGATATGTAGGCTATTATAGACAGGTGCGTGAAAGGCAAGGGTAATCTGATTTAATGGAAACAAAGGAAAGAAAAGAGAATTTTTTACACCATTTTCAAATATATGATAAGCCACAAGCCCCTAAATTTTCCTCTGTTGTGGTGGTCCTAATTCTAACAGTCCCTATATTGGGTCATATATCATGTGTTTTAAATTAATAATTTACTTTATATCGGGCATTCTCAACCATTAGAATATGGACCACTGTGTGGGGGAACGCATGTTTGCTGGATGGTGGTGAGGACTGTATGGAAGTAGTGGCCTTCAGCGGAAGTTCATCTAGGAGTGGGAAGCTTTGGTATATGTTGTGAGAGGGTGGTTCTGAATGGTATGAATAAGAAAAGGAGGGCATGTTCAGGGGAAAAGGGATGAATGACATGTAAGCATTTTGGGGGTAGGAAATTGGGGCCTGATCCTGAGCTATGGCCGCCGTCGCTAGTACGGCGGCTGTAGCTCTAATGCGCATGCGCCGGGCAGTTGTTGCCCGGCGTTACTATGGAAACGCTCACGTTACTCCTTAACGGCTGAGGGGGCATCCCTCGCCGTTACTACACTCAAGTTAGTGTAGGTGGGCGGGGGGGGGGTGCGGGCATACGCTCCTGTGCGGGCGTATTTTCCCTTGCTTAGGCTGGCTGAGGTTAGGGTAGCCTTCAGCCGGCGTGAGCAAGGGAAAATACGTTTGCACAGGGGGAGTGTCGGGGAGAGGGCACACCGATACACTGTGCTTTACTAAGCACAGCGCATCGGCGTAGGTATGGATCACACCCAAGGACACTTACTTATATTTAAACACCCCCCCTCAGTCTATAGTTGCCAGCCAGCCCCTGTCATAGGTTGTAGATCTTCAGAGGGTGCATCCAGAGCTCTGGCAATGTGATTGTAGCTGTTTTTTGTTTTTTTTTCAATCAAAAAATTTTACCCAAATTCTGGGTGTGATAAAAAGCTTATAATATTCCAGGAAAGCACAAGATCTGATTATTACATCGAAACACAGCAAATACCAGTAAAACGTTCAATCAGAAAAGAATTTGGCAAAAAATGTATTTTCCTTCCAATATGGGTTTTTTATTTTTTATTGCTGACTGATTTTTACTACTATAAATGGAGAGGCCATAGCTGGGCCATGACGTCAGCCCCTTCTTAGCCCAGAAAAGTGCTCTCATTCTTGGCAAGGTGCGACGGATAGTTTCCTGAATGTCATCACAGATGTACATTACACGCTAAAGGCTCACTCTGGATGGTGGTGCAAGTCTCCTCGTCTCACAAAGGCATAGGGGCGGAAATCGTACCGCCAGAAATCGTGGGGATGCGGCACTCCGCCCCTTTGTGACATCACACGCCATGACGCCACATAATGATGGAGCACTGCAGACCTGCATGAATGATTCGCAGTGGGCCGATGCACAGGGGAGACTTGTTTATAAGAAGACCCCCCCCTCTCTCCTGTGCATCGGGGCACTGATCTGTAGCCTGGTATAGCTCCCTGGCAGTAGGAGACTGGTTACAGTGGCTCATCTCTCTCCTACCACCAATAACTCAGACTCTTCAACATGACCCATTCCATTAGGTACAAATAATCCGCTCCTGGGCTTCCAACTGTCATTCATCTGATTTAAATGAATTAACTAATATTTAAAAATCGATTTGCCTCTTCAACAAAGATGGTTGCCATAGTAACTGACAGTTGGAAACTGAGGAGCAGAGTATTTTGTACCTAATGGAATGGGTCATGTTGAAGGGTACGTGTATGCATGGCGAGTGGTAGACTTGCGTGCCTGTGTCTA
>WWET01001385.1:0-16212 GCA_011038615.1 Limnodynastes dumerilii | reverse complement strand
AACTGACCTGACGTCATCTCTTATATAAAACACTGCCCCCTAGTGACCTATTCGTCATTAGAAGCAGGCCGGATGAAGAAGAGGAGGTTCCCAGCGTCGTAGGTAACTTTTGCCATTTGTTATACAAGCACAGGCGTATATAGAGTGTGGTAATTTTTAGGAAGACATAGTCCAATGTAAGTCAAAGAATGGCTAGCCCATTTCATTTGAAAATG
The DNA here is from genome assembly GCA_011038615.1 of Limnodynastes dumerilii. Taxonomy (NCBI): domain Eukaryota; kingdom Metazoa; phylum Chordata; class Amphibia; order Anura; family Limnodynastidae; genus Limnodynastes; species Limnodynastes dumerilii. Next base: position 15,997 of record WWET01001385.1, on the reverse strand, counting down.
GTTTGCCCATTGTGGATGATTTGATGCTCCTATAAGGCAACATATTTGGATGGATTGATTTTGAATCCAGAGATATGTCCAAAATCCTCAATAATGTTTAATATCAACGGGAGAGAATTGATAGGGTCCGCAAAGGCAGTTATTTTTTTTAGAATAAAAACAGAATAGAAGTTGCTCAATCAATTTATAAGTGTATGTTAAACAGGTGCGTGAAAGGCAGGGGGTTAATCTGCTTGCCACAGAAACAAAAGGAAAGAAAATCCCCAGCACACTGCCATAAACCAGTAACAAACTACTGTTCTATCTGTAAAATAAAACACAGAAATGTTTGTTACACATATTTGATCAAATATGGGATAAGCCACCAGCCACCGTCAAGGCCTTTCTGTATATGGTGGTCCTAACCCTAAAATTAACAGTTATTTTTATAGTTTGAGTGCCAATATTAATGCCCTTCAAACCAGATGTGGATTGTAATAGTTGCAAAAGTGGGTCTAGTGCCAAATTAAAGGGAAAAATTGGCACAGGATACATGGTCAAATGGTTTTTCAGCGTCTAAACTGAAAAGTATTCTTGATAAATAGAGGCATGATTAAGTTTTGTGTCTATTATAACACTATGTCTGTTTTGATCTTCTTTAAACGCATCAGTACTTTCCTACGTTTTATTGGGGTATTAAGTCCCCCCCCCCACGATTCAGGAGACCACTCTGAAATGCAGTTTAATATGTAATGTATGTGTGTTGTGTTTTGCAGCATAGTAATCCTACCTTATTTCAGGACAAGGTGCGTTTGTTGGTTTAGTTGCGTAATAAGTATAAACCCGCTATAGGGATCTGTAGGGACACAATTGTCAATCATTAAAGAGAGAAGTATACTCGAGGAGACACAAAACATATCATATTTCTTAAGCTGCTGATGCAAGCTATGTTAACTAATACTCCTGCAAATACTCGAGCCTCGGACAAGGAATTCCCCCAACCCCTATCAGAAGATGAATGGAACAAAGTGTTCATCTTCACCCATGCTTCATCACTGTTTGTCTGTGGTGGAAACACAATTTAAAATACTCTCAAGGTATTAGAGTATGTTGGAGTTATGTTGGAGATGTGGGGTGGACACTGGTACACATATACACATATCAAAGAGGTTCAAAGAGGTATCAGCCTTACTAGTGGGATCCCCTATTCCGGAGGGCCCTGATTTTTGGATTCTTTCACATATAGAGATGTTTAGTGGTTGGTTTTGAGCTGCAGGTAGTAGCGCTTTTGAATGGTTTAACCTACCTTCTTATAATCTGGCCAATGCTGCCAGGGCGGTGATTCCTTGTCATTGGCGCTCCATCACCCCTCCATCGGTTAAGGATTGGTTTGATCGTATTCATTTTTATGCTGATATGGAAAATATCCTCACTTCCACAACTGACAAATTTACTGCATATGTGGCCACGTGGTTCCCATGGCTCGAGTTTAAAACTACTCCTGCTTACCTCCAGTATATAACCCCCCGCCACCTTGGTGTAGGTATCTCTTGACCTCTACTTGAGCCCTAGGCTAATAGATGCCACTAAGTTGTTTTTCTGCATATTGATACTTGTGGTATATACGAACCGACATGATGGATTGTGCTTACATGGAAAATATCCCCTCTCCTGTTCCCCTCCCCCCACCTACCCTAACTTGGCTATTTCCTTCTCTCGTTACCTCACTCTTTATCTGTATTCTGTCTTTCTCTCTTTTGTTTTTCTTGGATTATAAGTGGACCGTCATGTATACCTGCTGCTTCATGTCGTCTAATTGTAGGATTAAACCTAACTACGTCATGTTATTGGCTGCAGACAGCAGCATTTTCAAAGCCAATTCTACCAATACTGTTTTATGCTATTTGTATGACATGTCTTTGACATGAAATTAAGACATCACCTCTCAACTCTAATACTGTTTGCAACAGATGAAATATGACTCCCATGAAATCAACATGGTTTTGCCCAGGAGTAACTTTCCTCTCTTAGGACCTGATTCACACTTAAGAATCTTCTTAAAATAAGAACTTAAAGTCACACCTGGGCTAAACCATGTTGATTGCAGGGAAGTCATATTTCATCTGTTGCAAACAGTACTAGTGTTGAGAGGTGATATTTCCTATCCCAAGTCTAAATAGCAGTGTGATAGTAAAGCTGGTCAGTATCTGTGTGCAGTAAGCAATTCAAACATATATCCCTGCATGCAAAGAATAAAATTAAATTAATTCCCCCTCCAATCAACATGGTTTTGCCCAGGAGTGACTTTAAGTTCTTATTTTAAGAAGATTCTTAAGTGTGAATCAGGTCCTTAATTTCAAGCTCCTTCTTAAGTCTGGATCCAGCCCATGTTGTGAACTACCATTTTTTAAATTTTCCAAAACTAAAACATTTGAGGGTGCATTGTCCAAACTTATTGGACAATGGTCCCAGTTAAACAGTAAAACCGAAAAAAGTAATACATGTGAACACTGATGGTTCCTCTACGCCCTATTTTGGGATAATAGGGTCTTGAGGTATGGGCTACCTTATAAAGAGATTACAGTTATTAGTGCGATAAAACAACTATCATTATTGGTTATTCACCCAGTCATCTAGCACCGTGATCAAGATAGAGAAATAGTGTGTCTGCCCATTCTCTAGTATGCGCAATTTAGCAGGATATAGAAGGGCGAAACGCCATTTTTGAGCATATAGGGTTTTACAAGTCTTGAAATATGAGGACACGCAAAGCTTCAATGACAAGATGCAGGGTTTTACAGTATGCAGAGAGAATACTCACTTTAACTCTATAGTTTAGAAATTTAGCAATCAGAGGTCTTAGACGTGCGCCTTCGCTTGGTCCATCAGGTCCCAGCCTGTGGGCCCTTTCAATATGCACAGTTTTCTCAGGCATCATCAAACCCAACCCTAAGAGTATGTCTCTAGACAGAATCTCAAACAATTTATCACCTTTGATGTATTCTGGTTATCCAACAAATCTCAGATTATTTCTGCAATGACGATTTTCCAAATCATCAAGTTTGTCGCTGAGAGTTTGTATGATGTGTGAATGGGAATTAATTGAGTGCGTTGCTCCACTGCAGATAATTGTGTGGTATTAGAGTCAGTCTTTGCCATTGATGCATCAAAAAGAGTTTGCATATGCTCAAATTTTTTTTTATCAATGAGGGGCGTTATGTAAGTAGACATTTCTTTCGCCATTGCTGCAAGTGTTGCTTGTGAAAGCGGTATTTCCTCAGAAGAGGATGGGTCAGGATCACCTAAATTTTCTTGAGCTTGTCTGGGTGGTGAAGAGGGGGTAAATTTAGAGGTACTCTGGTTCATTGTGGAATTTTTGGAGGATGAAGCCGGTTGAGAATTCTTAGGTGGCATGGCTTCAAGAAACCTGTCCATGCCCTATGGGCTATGAAACTAGCTATATTGGTAGGTAGACTTGTGAATAATCTGCAGTGGCGCGTTATGTATGCACACTCCAATGAGAAGGACTATTATATTTTGAGGCCTCAATGAGAGCAGGATAGATTAAAGGACAGCTAGGTTCAATTCACTAGTTAAAATCTGTGATCCCTACTAAGTGAACTTTCCCAGCTTTAAGCTCAGTTATTGCAAATGGTCAGGGTTGGTTGGAATGCTGAGGGGTAACCGTTCCCCAATACCCAGGTCTAGGTACTCTATATATATTTTTTTATGGTGGTTTTTTGTTTTTTATTTATTTTTTCTTAAAGATTTTTTTTATTTATTTATTTTAATGTTTATACTGTAAAGCAGATTACTACAACTCGAAGTGTTATCAATGTGTACTTGGTATCAGTGGTAAGGTCTATACCAAGAGGAATCTACAGCCAATACAATGTATGAAATATAGTAGACATGTCAATGAACTGCAATATATTAAACACACATAGGCCTACCTAAGTTATACCACAATACAGTGTTCCATTGAGTAAAGAGTCAAATGAAAACAAACTGAAAATATAAATATTACTCACGGATCCCAACTCAGAGTATTGGTTAAACCTAGAGAGATAGAATTGTCCCAGGGAGAGTTCTGCAGCATTCCCAAACTAAAGGTGTGCAGTTACGGGTAGATCCAACCACTCCTACTGTACGGCAACCACAGGGCACTTTCTCAAGCGTTGAAGTGGCAAATGGATTCAGGATTTAAAGCCTCCAAGCTGTATATTCCACCAGTGGAGCAATGAGCCCCGTGTTCTTCTTCTCCAACTCAGTTTAGAGATAGACAGCTCAAATTCGGGTAGCAGCAGCCCAGATGATCACAGCGGGTTTCTATCTGTTGTGTTGAATATGGCCTGTAGGAGTTTGCCGTGTTAAGCAGGTGACAATGCCTCAGAAATTTCCCAGGGTATTGGAGAATTACGGTGACCTCTGGTTCCTATCTAGGCTTGGAACTTGAAACAAGGAACCAGTCTGTGGTCTGCTTAGGTAACCCTGGTCAGTCTTGTATAGAATAATGGCTCTGTGCCTCTGGATCAATAGATGGTTTTGTAGTCCCCTGCAACTAGTCAGATAATGGGAGATGTGGGTTGTCTCCACCAATGCTTTATAATGGCTAATGAGAGAGTGAGTGCAAGTCTTATGCAGTATAATTGAAATGTCCCTCATAGCTGTCCTGCTCCTATTGTGGCTATTAGTTCAAACTTTGCAGTGACAACTTTGAAGCATGCGGTACTCTGTCTTCACTGTTCCAGAAGTCCATAGAGTAGTATCTGTCGCCACGTGGCTGGACCGAGCATGGTGACTGTGGTAAAGAAAGGGGATCGCTGCTCACCTCCACCACGGCCAAAGAGTAACTTTTGGACCTCTTTCTCCAGAGCACAGAGCAGACCTTTCTGCTGCAGGTCCTGTACTCCGCGCCTCCCAGGCGTTGGGCCTACCTTTGGGCCGGACTTCGGGGATCAAGTGTTTCTCATCGCTGAATTCCTCCCAATCCAGGTAAGAATACGCCCCACCCACTCCAAGCCCTGGATGGGTATTAGTATGGTTTTGCAGGTGGGATATACGGGGTAGATGTAGCTGGATTCAGCAAGTGAGCTGGAGCTGAGCTAAAATGCAGCCATGTTGGATGCGCCGCCCACTGCAAGTCCTCAAAGTGGTAATTTTAAAGTGGTGGTATGGATATGTAAAAGTGGGGCTCTGGAAACATAGAAAATAATAGAAGTGAATGGAGATTTATAGCTTTTCAATCAAATCAGTGGGAGAAGTGACAGTATGGCATACCACCCCACTCCGAGCCCAGATTGTAATCTAATATACCGGTATGTATATGGGGCCAGACGTGATGAAGTGTTATTGAAGGGTCAATGGTAATAATTGTATAAGGAAATAAGTAGATAGAAATGGGCTTAGCATTGCACTGCAAACTGGTGCTTGTCGCTGAAACCTATGTGTGTACATATTTTAGGTTTTTTTTGTTTGTTTTTTTATACTTTATAATATACATACATTAATAGTGACAGGTCAACCTATTTAATACATTTAGATTTTATAATATAGGAGGATCACTTTCTGAAATACCTGTTTCTTTGCAGTTTAACTTGCAGTTAATCCGAGATTATCACATCTAGCATCTTGTTGGATCAAGTTAAGGAGCCTAATGAGATTTCATGTTCAGCCAGAATTAACCATTTCACATGACAGAAAGACCCAAGAGGAAATAGCATGCCTTTAAAAATGTTTAATTTTTTTTTATAACTACTGTATTCTATTTATAAAAAAAAAATGCAATCCATACTTTAAATAAAAATTCATCACTGAACATATCTACAATACTTTATAGGAATATAAATATATGAGGACAGTTTGAACATTACATTAAGGAAAAGAGGGAATGAAAGGTTTATTCTGTCAGAGTTTTAAAGAAGGAGGTAACAAATGTGGGCTGTGGCTTTACCAAGTCATGAAAAGGCAGTTGAACACTAATAACACTCATATAATGCCCCAGCAAAGCAGCAATAACAGATTTTTTGTTTCTCTGGTGTCAGATTCTAACAGTAGAATCCTGGCATGGGCACTTTCACTCTGAGCCACAGATTGGTTGCAATCTTTTGGAGGTGCCTTCTTTTTCTGCAGCGTAGGGAAAGGAGGTAAAAACACCTCTTCACATGCCTGCCCTATACATCCCTGGTGGGATGGGATCATGGGTTTTTTGCAGTGGCAGGGGACTGTAAATCTACTTTTATAACACTTTTATAGTAAACATCTTTCTGCTGATTATTGGAAGCCATCATCAATGGTTGTGGCATCTGTTGGGAAATCACTGTCAAATTTAGAGTAATATCCCTGCTTGTGAGCTTCCTATCTTAAACTATTGGAAGGTGCTGGACGTAACCACTCAAAGAACACAACACAGCCTTCTGCTCACCTGTGTATACCATCCCTGTGTACTCAAGTTTCCTAGTGGCTTTATATTTATGGTTCAATACTGGCATCAAACTTATCTCGGTGAGCTCTGCTGTCACATCCGCATTTTATTACCTAATCCTACAAGACTTTGTAAGTACTTTTACTACCACTTAAATAAGGATTACACATTCCAGCTTTTCTGACATCGCTGCTGTAAGCCCAAATGGCAGCCACAGAACATACAGCACTTAAAAATGTAAGTTAACGCTCTCTTGCTATTACACAGATAAGCTACAGTTACTGTGAACTCTAACTCTCCTATATACCTTTACATAAGTTGTTGGAAACTTTTTCGTCAACCCATCATTTTCCATGAGAGTGTGTTGCATACCCCATACTGTGGCCTCCCCATTCCCATTTTGAATGCAGCGGGAATCTCTGCTGCTGTTACTGCGGTCGGGGATCTGACTGAAGTGGCAGCAGAGGTCTGGATCAGGACCATTGTCCCAAACGTCAATTATCAGCCTTGTATGACAACAGACTACCTTCTGTCATAAATTTGCCTCCAGACACCTGAATAATTGACCTTTCTTATCCATAAGCTAGAAGCTGATTAACCCTCACTCTTAAATTGTATTTGCTCTAATAATGTTAAGGTTAATCTGTTTAATAATGGGGCAGTGGTCACTGTGATGTAGCTTCCACAAACTTTACTCAAATATCCATATATGATGTTTAGAATCCATCTTATAAACCTCTCTTGCACTTGGTTCACAATTACGTTCTTACCTGCACTTATGCAAGCGTTGGTACTTAAATCCACATCTCTAACCCCCAACATACAGACAGGGTTAGGCATGGTAATTAAATGCAGGGGGAGGAGAGTGGCAGTTCCATTCGGACACAGATCTGCACAGAGAAGTTAAGGTAAGGTTCTGGACACGTTTAAGTGTCCAGAACTCCTTCCAAAGGGGAGTGCCGGGGGCGTCTACTCACCTCTTCCGTGCCTAGTTACAGACCTCCGTGCTCACACGGATGTGCTCACAGGTCGCACAGAGATCTGAATCTGGTCTCTTGTTGCAACCATTAATATTTTGACACTTTTTCAAGAGGGAGTGGAGAGGGTACTATTTCTCCTGGCCAAAGTCTTCATTAGCAGGTGAATCATGAATGCCTAATGTTTAACATACATGTTACGATGGTCACGCCAGTCGGTGCGGAGTCTAACTGGGGCCTGGTTTTCACTAGAGCCTATGATGGTGAGAACACATTTAAGCGTAAGGACACCCAGCAGGGCATGGCCCCTGAATTAACGACCCCATATCTGGCAGGGAGATACTACAGACAGAGTATGATAGACAGTAGAGTGTGCAGTCTAAAGGCACTCGGATAGACCGAGTGCGGAATAAGTACCACAGGCAGGTAAGATGGTATAACATGCTATGTGCAAAATAGCACAGCAGATAGGTGTGACATGGTATAACACACAATGTGCAATATGCAGGTAGAGATAGAACACAACAACACAGGGACACACCAAAACAAACAATTATAACAGATTGGGCCAAATATCGCTCTAGTGTGTGGGATTTTTTCTTTCACTGCCAATAAAACGCTCCAAAAACGCTAGGGTCCAATTATCTCATTGCTCGGAATTCACGATTGATAATCAGACCCTAGTTGCGATTTTTGGAGGTGGCTAGTATTCTGCAGCACTCTCTCTGTGTAAAATGACTGCTGGACAGACATTTAGCACAGAGGGAGAGAGGGCAGAGCGCTGCAGAACCTCACACACTGACAGGCTGCTGCACTGTGTCCTCTCTGCCTCTGTCGGGTTATACAGCGCTGTATACCAAGATAGAGGCAGAGAGGACACCGGGCAGCAGCCTGCCATTGTGAGTTTTTCCCATTGATACCTTTTATTTTCCAGCCAACCAATAAGCTGGCTGCATGGGTCTCCTGTCAAGATTGAAAGGAGACCCAGCAAATCAAAGAGAGACTGCAGACAGACAATAGGGTAGCTGTAGGCTCTCCAGCAGAGATTATCATCCCCAGCCTCTGCTGTGTGTGTGGTGCCGATATCAGGACCTTTCCCCAGTGGAAAATCGTACCGTATATTGGCAGCCACATGCTGGGAGCGATAATCTTTCTAGTGTGTGGCCAGCTTTACTGACAATATAACCGTCAGTGAGGTACACTCCTGCCAGAGCTTATAAAGGAAATAATCTGATAACGTTATATAAAAACCTATTAATAAATAAATAAATAAATAAAAAGCAAAAAAACTATCCTCCTCCCTCCTTAGAAAAATGCACCGTGAAATAACATTTCTCCAGTAAACACACTTATAAAGGGAGAACATTTCCCTCTAAAGAGACACCTCCATAGATGGATCCATTTTTGGAGCCTGCCACTTTATTTCCAGGTTTGTAGTGATTCTGCTTCACCGCAAACTACAATATGGGATTCAGGATAAATACTTAGACCCAGAAAGTAGATTTATTTTAATTGAAATTGTCATTAATCACACTAGATATTCCCTATTAAACCTCTATCCTCCCAGCAATGCCACTGACTTGTTCTTTAGAGACCGCACACAGTTTCTTTCACACCGACAAGGCCTAGAGATAGGTGGCAATTTCAGCATTGTAGATGACCATTGTCTTAACAAATACCTCTGGGTTCAAATCCCCAATCAATGCTTGGTACCTGCAGTTCCTCAGATCGCTAGAAGATTCATCAGTGTTCTGAGGTGCTGATTTGCTGGGTCTTGGGCCAGGTGTCTGGGATTATCTGGCTCATCATCATGGACTCATGTTAGCTGCACTTTAGGAATCAGTTTGTGGAGGAGTAACATTTCCCTTCCTCCCGCCTTCTAATTTTCTTTTGTTCCTTCTTGTATATGTGTGTATTCTTCATCCCTCCCCTTTTACATCTTTTTGTTTTTTTATTCATAACCGTTTTTTGTAATATTTTCACTTTTTTTTTTTTATTCTTTATTTATTTAAAATGCAACAAGAATAAGCGACCAGCATCATGGCATCACTATAATGTATACATCGGCATACACTCATGTATTAAGATAATGTTAATACCACATACAATAGGAGAAAATAGAGAGTGTGAAAGAGGGTGGACGGGGGAGGGAGGGTAGGGCGACGGAAAACCAGGTTCACTTAAAGGATGATTTGTTATAGGGCATTATACAATCCTACACATTCTCAAAGATAGGACAGGCACTGCATGAGCACATGTATGGTCAAAGCGAACTGAACCGAGATCTCATATTAAGTTTCTAACACTTAGCGTATCTAATGTAGTCAGACGGGAAAAGTAAACTGCAAGGATGTTTGAAAACCAAGCTAAGTATTTGACAAAAGGGTAACTTGGGTGTAATTAAGAGTTTAGAAGAACTTGGAATTCTGGAGACAACTTAAACTCCCTCCAGGCAAACCACATAGCAGTAAACTGCTGGAATTTATCAGTGGCCGCTAAGGCTATTTCGTCCATATTAAGCTAGAAGTCAATTCTGTCCACCCACTCTTTTATAGAAGGGGGGGAGGACGACTTCCAATGGACTGGAATTACTGAAATAGCTGCACTGCTTAAGTGACGTAAAAGGGAATTCTTGTACGAAGAGATTGGGGAAAGGTCCAAAGCAAGGAGCCAAAACTCAGGGTTCCTAGATATCTCATCTCCCATCAAGTGTCTAGCTGTGTCCATCACACACTTCCAAAAGGGTTTTATAAGAGTACAATCCCACCATATATGTATAAATGTTCCCTCCGATAACCCGCATCTCCAGCACATATTAAAGGTGTTAGGAAAGATTTTTTGCAGACGAGCCGGGACCATATACCAGCGGCAACTTGTAACGAGTCTCGACACTGCAAGGTCTTCCAGTGCTTTTTCTCCTGTTGGAGGCATTGCACCACGGCACACTTGGCAACATCCCATGGCACACTGGTGTGCCATGGCACACTGGTTGAGGAGCACTGCTCTACACGTAGTAATGTAACTAGCCCATAGGTCTGGATCTACCCCATGGTTTGTACTTCCTAGGGTACCTTCCTTGTTCTCTTTCTTCATTCTCCACATATACTCTCTCGTTCCTATTATCGTCCCTGAATTTCTCTTCTTCGCTGTGAGCCTTCTGATGATCCCTTCTTCACTCTTTAAGGTTCTCATTATCTGTTCTCCATTCCACTCCTCCTTTATTATTACAAACTTTCACCAAATCTTCTCTACGTTGTCCTACCTCTTTTTCTCTTTCTCTTCATTATACGGGTTCCTCCTATGGCTTTCTCCCGATGTAACAGGTCTCTCCCTATTTTCCCTATTGCTTTGGATTTTAAGAAGGTTATCTTCTAGTGATAAAAGTCCTTCTATGATTGAATCACTCAAACTATCCTCATAATTTTCTTCAGTTTTCTCACTCTTGATATGTTTCTCTTTCCGTTTTTATAGAACTAATATACTAAGTTGTATACCAGTATTATAATCTATTGTAACCACTGCTCTTTTTGTCATAGAACCCACTGGAACAGAGCTCCGGAACCTTTTTTCGATGGATTTTCCAAGTTTTACATTTTTTTTATTTGGTGGAAAAATCATTAAAAGGGTGCATGCAGGTTGCTTGTGTGTTGAATCCGATGCATGCGTATTTCATTTGTGCTGGCACTGCTCGGCTTGTAGCGCTGCTCGGCTTGTTATTGGTCGCGTGGTCGCACATGAGTTAATATGAGTTCTGGCACCTTTTTTCTTACAAATAAAGCACTGATTGTAACGCTATTGTATTCATTATATTTCTTTTCTATGATCGGCTGTTCTTGTTTGTGTATTCTCACGATTCTACCTTCAATTTCTTTATATTCCTGAAGTTCTTTGATGTGAGGATCCTTAGCTCCTTAGTTTCTCTTCTGAGGACCCCCAGTTCCCTTCTTCTCTCTTTGAGGATGTGTTCCATTAGAGAGGTGGAGCATCTACCCAAGATATATATATATATAAAGAAATAAAGAAAAAACAAACAAACAAGAATTAACCACTAGAATAACATACACACATCCACTCTATGTTTATGTACAGTAAGGTAAGGAAGATGGAGGTGAACATAGTCAGGAAATTTAACAGTGGAGGCAGTGGGTGAGGGCTCGGGCAATAAACATGTTCTAGAAGTTTCTTCCCATCTTATACCATCCCTGCACAAATTCTTTTGAATTAGACTTAAAATGATTTCTGCATGATTTCTTAATCCTCAAACCTCTAGGTATTATTTGATCAGCTCAGTATCTCTCCCAGGTTACTGCCTGCCACCACAGCCTATTTTCCCTTACAAGGATTGTTTCCAATTTTTTTCATTGTGCTTTCCAAATCCCCATCTATTGTTTTACACTGACCCTGAAATACTTGTTCAATGTTATTATTTCTATTGTTAATATGGCTAAACATAGTTGAAATGGATTTACTGTAGTGTAGTGTTGTATAGGGGAGACAAAGAAATATACTCACTATATGGTGCTTCCTAATAAAGGGGCTGCCGCATCCACTGCTAAATAAACCCCTAACTCAGTTTCTTATAATTACAGAGAAAATTTTCTGGGATGTCTCAAAAAGGGGGAAACATCCCAAAAACCCTTACAAATACATAAAAAAGGAAGTCAACGGCGCACCCTATTGCCACTTTGGGGTAGATCCAGAACTAAGTACGCTATCGTATATACGCTAGCCGGAGACGTAAAAACGCTATTTTGTATATACTGCGCAGGAGATGTTACGCCACGTACTTACCAGCCTAGTATCAACAGCGTAACTACGTGCGAAGGGGCGTGCCAGCGATACGACACCCGTAATTACGCTTTGGAGGCAGGTGAGGCATTTAAATCATACAGTATGGGTGTGCTTAGACACTTACATACGTGAAGCCTTTACATACGTCAGTAGTTACGCTTTGAAAAGTTAAGGTAGGGTTTGGGAAGTGTAAAACGGCCAAAGTACATACGATCGAGGAGAGTGCATAGAAAATACACTACACAATGAAACGTAATGGGAACGTAGATCTGGATCTGGGGCTATGTGTCCAAACAATGAAAAATAAAAGAAGAAATAAATAAATATGCAAACTGTTTTCTTTTCTTTTTTGTCCTTTCTTATTTATCCATTCTGTGAATGAAATCTTGCTGTAGGTAAACACTCCAGTTTACATCAATCAATGTTCAACTTTAAACAAGTAAGAAGTTCACTTCCAGGAAACATGTAAAAATAAAAATTTCAAACCAATAGTGTAGTATGTTCAGTATAGAAAGGAAGAGAAAATGGTAATGCACTCACATCTAATTATCTTTAATCTTAGCATATCAAGAAGTCTTTTTCTTCTCACTTCTAAGGCACCCTCTGGTATCTTCCTCAAATTATGATTTCATACATAGAAGAGAAATATCACAAAAAAACATAGCGCATACTTCTTCATTAAAGACCCGCTACCATTCTTTATGGAGCACTCACATGTAGATCCCTTGATCTTTCACATATCACAGGGCCTCTTTAAGGGATCCTTCTCAGAAATAAAGCAGTCCTCCTTCACCAAACTCCAACATTTATTGCACAGAAAATAAGATGTGTAACGATCACAGGCAAAGTTAAAATAAATAACAGAACTTAAAAATATATATTTAAAAGTTCCCTTTTTGTGGGACTCTGCTCTGTCTGCTGGGCAGATAAGTATAGAAATTAAACCCGGGCCCGGTTCCTTACCACCACTCCAGATGAAATAAACTCAGCTGCCACAGTCAGATCCTCCACAGGCACACCACCACCACCAACGTGTTTCAACTTCAAAGAGTCTTTCTCAAGGTGAGTTACAGAGAAATAGGAGGTTCCTATTTATGTCCATGATGATGTCAAAGGACTGGTTTCACAGATAGGTAAGTGTGTTATATATGTGCGTGTTTTTTTTATTTTATATACTGCGCATGCCCAGAACGCAAAAATACGCATGTGAAACCTAACTGCATTATTCATACACGTACCTCAACCTTCTGACCGATTCACACAGGAGTCCACCACTATCCCCACATGTGTAGGTAGAGGGGCAAGACACTTAATACAAATGAGCTCCAAACGACTACTAATGTACAGTATGGGCGTGACAATGCAGTTACGAGAGATTCACAAGTAGGATTGCCTTGCGTAGCAAAACAGCACAGGAACAGTTAAGGTAGCTCTCAACCACTCGTAAGTGGCTGAAGCCTATCATACTATCAGAAAATCCATGCGTCCATACAAACTTCACACATCCGTCAGATGCTGAGTAATGTTTATAAAGGCACATGTGCGAGTAATTAACTCACATAAGGCTGATTTTATTTAAGCATTTGGTATAAGCTATTACATTAATGAATTTAAACAGTAACAAGGTTGAGGTTCATGTTAATAAGTATATTGTCAAATAATGATAATTGTAACATTTAGTTGTAAAATAAATAAAAAAAATGACCTTTGTTAAACCATAATGCAAATTTTTGTAAAATTATTTTTTTTGATCATTTTCACATTTAAATGACTATATTGTAATTTAACTAATGAAATAAAAAAAAAATCATGCTGGTATTGTTTGTAACACATTATATATATAGCCATATACTAGGTACTTTCCTATTTCTACATACGGCATACTTACACACGGAAAAACACGACAGAGTGTGTGGGTGTGGTTAGATGCAGCCGCTCCTATCCTTGCATCACACTTGCGAATATTTACGATGCATATTTTTAGGTAAGTACGCAATTTCAATACCAAGTGTGATTTAGGTCCATAGGACCAGATTCACAACAACGCATTTATATAGTTACGTGCCTAGATTTTCATGGCGAGATTCTACGCATGTGTAGTAACTTTTTTACGCTATCTACGTAGCGTTTCATTGCGTAGATTGCGTACATGTGTCTTTAAAGACCGCAATCTACGTAACGAAACACTACATAGATAGCGTAAAATGTTATTATGCATGCGTAGTGTCTCGCCATGGAAATCTAGGCACGTACGTACATAAATGCATTGTTGCGTTGTTGTGAATACGGTCCATATCATTTCTAAAGTCCTTATTTCAAACTACTTCTTAAAATAACTGTTAATAAATATTCCATCCTTAACATGACATACTATTACATAATAAAAAACAAATAAATCCATATATAAATACCCATGTTAAAACTATATATTCGCGGTATGAAAGATAGGCTCCGTGTATATACCTACTTGATCTCGCATAAAGAAGCACCCACGCCAAAGCACGAAATTGCCTGGGAGAGGGACTTGGGGGCCCCCCCGTTGGAGGACACATGGTCAACCATACGCGAGAGACTAACTAAGGTCTCTTTATCTACTCTTGTTCAAGAGAATATGTTTAAAATTTACAACGGGTGGTATCTAGTCCCCACCAGATTACACCGTATATACAGCACGGTCTCCCCGCTATGCTGGAGGGGCTGCGGAGAGGTCGGGTCCTTTCTACATATTTGGTGGGATTGCCCCATAATTTCTGGTTTCTGGTCCATGGTGGCCACGCTAATCTCTCAGGTTCTAAATACGCCAATTACCAAATGCCCCTGGTCCTTTCTCTTAGGTGCCCCTATTGATGATTTAGACAAAGACTCCGACAGGCTAGCTACCCAAATTCTAAATGCAGCTCGTTGTCTTATAGCCAATCATTGGAAGGACGCCTCCCCCCTCCTCTTCCCAACTATTGAATAAAGTTTGGTATCTCTCTTCCATGGAGAAAATGTCAGTTTATCTACATAATAAATCGAATGTTTTCTCACGTGTCTGGGCACCTTGGTTTATGTTATATCACCCCAATCAACAACACTCCACCGCGAACCTATTTCTGGCCTGGGCAAAAGGGTTGATTGGATGATTGGCTGGCTGAGCTAGGATTTGAACTGATGACTCACTGCTCAGAAGGCGGGTGCTCTACTTCTATGCCATATGTGGCTCCTGTGGTGGAAGGGTATATTTAGATCTCATGAACCGTAGCCACATACTGACTTAATGCAAACTAGTAGATGAAACCTATTCCTGGCCTGGGGAACGGTTCATGAGATCTAAAGATACCCTTTCACCATGTGGAGCCACATATGGCATAGAGGTAGAGCACCTTCCTTCAGAGCAATAGGTCACCAGTTCAAATCCCTACTACAGCCAATTATCCAATCAACCCTTTACCCCAGGCCAGGAATAGGTTTTGTCTACTAGTTTGCATTAAGTCAGCATGTGGCTACAGTTCATGAGATCTAAATATACGCATGTGGCTACGGTTCATGAGATCTGAATATACCCTTGAGCCACATATGGCATAGAGGTAGAGCACCTGCCTTCAGAGCAGTAGGTCACCAGTTCAAGTCCCTGCTTAGCCAGCCAATCAACCCTTTTCCCCAGGAATAGGTTTCGTCTACTAGTTTGCATTAAGTCAGCATGTGGCTACGGTTCATGAGATCTAAATATACCCTTCCACAACAGGGAGCCACATATGGCATAGAGGTAGAGCACCAGCTTTCAGTGCAATAGGTCATTTGTTCAGATCCATGCTCAGCCATCCAATCAACCCTTTTCCCCAGG
>WWET01001384.1:373173-385337 GCA_011038615.1 Limnodynastes dumerilii | reverse complement strand
AAAAAAAGGTTTTTAAATACAGAAATGTCAGCCCTATGAAAAGTATAATCATGCATATGTACTCAGTACTTGGTTTGGGCCCCTTTTGCACAAATTACTGCCTCAATGCGGTGTGGCATAGATGCTATCAGCCTGTGGCACTGCTGAGGTGTTATTGAAGACCAGGTTGCTTCAATAGCGGCCTTCAGCTCTACTGCATTGTTCGGTCTCATGTCTCTCATCTTTCTCTTGGCAATGCCCCATAGATTTTCTATGGGGTTCAGGTGTGGCGAGTTTGCTGGCCAATCCAGCACAGTAATCCCACGGTCATAGAACCAGGTTTTGGTTCCTTTGGCAGTGTGTGCAGGTGCCAAGTCCTGCTGGAAAATGAAGTCACCATCTCCATAAATCTTGTCTGCTGAAGGAAACATGAAGTGCTCTAAAATGTCCTGTAGATCCAAAACCAAAACCAAAACACAGGCGTCAGTGAACATCTCTAATTAGAACACACCCGGAAGCTGTATAACAGATAAACAAAACATAAGTTTATCATGTATTATGCAAACCTCCCACACATATGCAGCAATACTTAATATGATTTCATAAAATAATTAGGATAAGTCCATAATGGGAAAAGTTGTTGATCAAGTTGCCATAGAAACCCCGTTTACATGCTACAGACATTAGCACTTCAAACTATACCATGTGATTAAATAATTCGGGAAACATATACAGGCACCATTATGAAAACAACCGACAGAAATACTGTCTACAACAATTTAAGACAACATCAATTTCAGTTTGCTATAAATACCCCATACCCAAACGGACATGTGTGTAGTAGTAATAAAGCTTGTATATATTGATAACGATAGATGAGGTATATGGAATTGCTGCACATAGGGGAGTCATATAAGTTCTAACAACTCAAATTTAAAAGTAGAATAAAAATGCAGAGAAGGATCAATGTAAAGTTGGAAGCTATCGTAAGAATTGGGTGAAGGAGATATTTTCATTTAGACCACAGGGGGCAACAGAGTTTAAAGCAAAAATCCATTTTGTTTCTTTCTGGAGCAGAATTTTATTTAAGTCTCCCTCCTACTGTCCAATTTAACTTAGTCAATGAGGCATGCCTTGAGACATTGGGGGCTAGAGTTATGATATTGCAAGAAGTGTCTAGCAATAGGTGTTAGGGGTTTGCCCTTGATTACATCTGCATCAGCATTCATGATGAACCTAAGATGCTCCATCAATCTGAGGTGAAAAGGTCTAATTGTTTTGCCTATGCATCTCAGGTTGAGGCAATAGACTACCCCCTTTGAATTACAATTTAGAAAAAATTGGATTGAATGTAATTTACCAAATCTGTCACTAATGTTTGTTTTTTTAGACATAAAGCAACACGTGCTGCATGTTCCACAGGGATAACACCCACTAACATAGTTTTTCTTCTTCATCCTAGAGGAATATAGACTCGATACAACGCGGTCCTTCAAATTCCTCGCCCGGCGCCAACACATCTGCACCCTGCCCATCAAAACTCGATTCAGAACAGGTTTGGATTTCAAAATCGGTAAGTGCCTATTAAGAATTTTAGTTAGTGCACTGGATCCCGCGCAAAAATCTGTAATAAACCTCACGGTTGCATCCTTTTTAGATTTTCTAACTGGGTGTATCAGTGTCTCCCTATTTATCTTGAGGGTTGACTGATAGGCTTTTGTTAGTAAAGTTTTAGAATAGCCTCTGTCTAACAGTCTCCTTTCAAGTTACCCAGCCCTTAATTTGAATTTTGTCGTTGAGGAGCAATTCCGACGTAACCTAGTATATTCATTTTTAGGAATATGAGTCTTAACACTAGAGTGGTGTGCACTACTACAGTGTAGTATACTGTTGGTCGCCGTAGATTTGCGAAAGAGGTCAGTACACAGGTGTCTATGTTCATCCACATATAGTGTGACATCCAGGAAATCGAGGCGTTCTGAACTCTTGCTCATAGTCAGCCTCAGGTTCATGTCATTAGAATTTAATGTACAGAGGAACTTATCCAGAGAGGCAGGGTCTCTAGGAGCAGGATGTCGTCTATGTAACGGAGCCAAAGAGGTATACATTATGTGTACACCTCATTGGCCTCCGAAAGGACGACCTCCTGCTCCCACCAGCCCAGGTATATATTCGCAAACGTTGGTGCACATGCTGTGCCCATAGCTGTTCCTCTGAGCTGGAGAAAATAGTTGTTATCAAAAAGAAAGTAGTTTCTTTTCAGTATAAAGGCAAGGAGATCCAACAAAAACTCATTGTGAGCTGTTGGTGTTACTGCCCTCATGAAGTATTTGACCGCCTGGATACCCCTTTCATGTTGGATGCTAGAATAAAGTGACTCAACATCAAAAGAGACGAGCCACGTACCGGGGGGCACATAGAGGTCTTCAATTCTTGCTAGTAAATCTTGCGTGTCCCTGATGTATGATGGTAGGGACAGGACAAAGAGCCTGAGATAGGCATCTACATACTTGCTCGCATTTTTGGTAAGGGACAAATTCCCAGAGACTATCGGCATCCGGGGGGCACTTGGCATCTTTATGCACCTTAGGGAGCAAGTAGAAACAGGCAGTTTTGGGATGAGACACCGTCAAGAAGTCAAAAGTCTTACTATCTATAACCCCCTCCCATTTAGCTTCCAACAAGATGATATTGTATGCTCTGAGGAATTCCTCAGTGGGGTTGCCTAGTAGTTTCCGATAACATAGGGGGTCTAAAAGCTTCTAATATGTACAGGTTACTAGACCATAGCACAATATTGCCCCCCTTATCAGATGTCATATTGACATTCCGTTGTTGGAACGTCTGAAAGCATGGGTGGCTGAGGTCACTGCTAATGCATTTGAGAGTAGTTTCTTTTGGGCTTTTTTTGGTGTTTTTATGTGTGTAAATTAGTGGTAACCAGCAAATTGTCAGTTAACTCTTTGATGCTCCATCTGAATGCTTCTATCAACGACGGTAGTATTTCTTGTAGAATTCACAAATCAAAATCCATGAGTTAACGGCAGATTGGTGACTCTTTTACCCTATAACAATGTGTCAATATGCCTGCTTGTTTTATCTAGACAATTTTGCCTATAAAGCCTCCAAAGAGATTAAATTGGTTGGTTCATAAGGGTGGAGTCCCTTGACACTGTATTCATTTTCATATCTATTCAAGCATTGTTTTAGAAATTAGAGATAGTGAGCAGTTTTGGGCAATCCTAGACATCTTTTACATGGGGGGGATTTACTTTTGTTTCCTCCTAGTAGGACATCAGATTGACATTAGATGGCCTTGGAGGTTTTTGGAAGTTGTTCACTGTGCACGTGTAGTACCAATTGTCTTTCTTAAGTCTGGATCCAGCCCAATGTGAGCAATAGGACATTTGTTATAAATTAGCTTACTGTGAGAGTTGTTGTCTGCTTTGTATATCCCAGTACCACATAACAATAATACGTATCTGCAAAAATAATATTAAATCACATTTACATATACATAATGAACATATAATGATTATTAATTATTACAGCTTGTCTGGTATATATTGACATTGACTTTGCTTTAGTCATTTTTATTTCACATTTATTTCCTGACATATAAAGTATGTATTAAACATTTATAAATATTATAGGTTTTTCCAGTCATTTAAAAGTTAGGTAACAACCAAAAAAAAGCTAGATTGCAGCCAAAATTATTGGAAAGTCATCAAGTCCAGTACAAATTCTCTCACATAACAGAAAGATGTATGAAGCAGTGGGTGTAGAAAGAACCTGCAAAACTGTGATTTAAATTGGTGTAAAAATAAAGATGTCTGAGGTCACTAACAAACATTTTAGTAAAATGGGAATAAAAACATAGCACTGATGACAAATGCCTAGTGTTGCAGGTAAAATCTATGAGCTATGTAACATTTAGGAAAAATGACATATTATGTAAGGGAACCCCTCACATGTGGGTTTGCTGTTGGGGTGAGGTGGTTAAAGTGTGCAATTGTGCACCCATCAATATTTCTTTTGTGTGTTTATTATTTTCTATTTAAAGCAGTTGTGGAAACAGACATTGGGCCTCATCCAGACTTAAGGTCGTTTTACATAACCGAGTTACGCACTACTAAGTATAATGCACTCCCCCTGGCACTCATCTTGAACACACAAAACTATACATGATTCACCTGTTAATATGGTTTCCTCTACTCCATCATGTCAGCACACCTCCGAGTTAAGCATCCCCCGCTGGAGCCAGACAGGAAGAAAAAAGACATCAGCTGTATAAGAGGGCGTTCACCTCCGGTCCCAGTGTCTTCCAATTTCACACAGCTTAAAAAAATATAGTAATATTAACCACATAACAAATTGATAACAATAATTATAATAAAGGGTCTGGAGTGTGTGTGCTGACATGATGGAGTAGAGGAAACCATATTAACAGGTGAAAAATGTAGTTTCCTCTGCCTCCATGCCTGTCAGCACACCTCTGGGTCATACCAAAGCAGTTATCCCGCACTCGGTGGGTACAACCTATAAACAATAAACAATAATTAAACAATAATTAAACATATTATGTCACAACTGCACTCAGAACCTGTCTTCCAAAGCTTGCTTCAGCAGAGGATAGCACATCTAGTCTATAATGTTTGCAAAAAGTATTTACTGACGACCAACCAGCCGCTTTACATATATCAGTTGTTGAGGCCGACTCTTTCTCCACCCATGAAGTGGCCATTGCCCTAATGGAATGTGCTTTGAGAGTTCCCGGAGGGACTTGACCTCTAACCTCATAGGCTTTAGATATGCATGATTTGATCCATCTTGCCAGAGTACTTTTAGAAGCCTTTTTTTCACTCCTTCAGTGAGGATGAATAGCTGGTCAGTCTTTCTAATGTCCACAGTCCTTTGAGTGTAAACGGTTAAGGCTCTAACTCAATCCAGGGTATGGAATTTCCTCTCCAACCGATTCTTTTGGTTTGGACATAAGGATGGGAATGAGATTTCTAGGTTCAGATGGAACTTGGACACCACTTTTGGGAGGAATTTAGGGTTAGTCCTTAACACAACTTTATTATGCATGAAGTTTAAATATGGTTCTTTAGCCCACAGGGCTTGTAACTCCGAGATGCGTCTTGCCGAGGTAATGGCTACTAAGGAAAGGACTTTTCAGCTCAGAAGAATTAGGCTGATTTCTGATAGTGGCTCAAATGGGGATTTCGTTAAGGCCTCTAACACTAAATTCAGGTCCCAAGACACCAACGGATTTCTAATCTGTGGCCTTATCTTTTTAGCTGCTTGTATAAATCTTGCAACATATTTATTATTTACTAAGTCGGTATCTAAAACTGCAGCTTGTGCAGAGATCTGCACTTTCAAAGAACTTACTGCCAGTCCTTTATCCAGGCCTGCTTGCAGAAACTCCAGGATTATAGGGATGTCGGTGTTAGACTTTCCCATTCTCTCAGCCCAGTAGTAGAAGGTCCTCCATACTCTCCAGTATGCGCTGCTGTATTCTGGCCTTCATCAAAGTGTTTGTAACTTTACTTGAGAACCCCTGGTTCCTTAGGTTTTGCCTTTCAATGACCAGGTAGCTAATTTCAGAGACCCTGGGTTTGGATGATTTATCCGATCCTGAACCAGTAGACTTGGTATGTCCGGTAACAACAAGGGCCCGTCTACTGCCATCTGTAAGACTTTCGAGAACCATGTCCTCCTGGGCCAAAACGGGAGCACTGCAATAACTACTGTTCTTTCATTCTCTAGTTTTCTTAATACCCTTGGGATCATCGAGATGTAGGTTCTTTCGAATTCCCAGGATGCTACCAACACATCTATTGCGAGTGCCTGGGGCTCTCAGTACCTTGAATAATAGAGATTCACTTGCCTGTTTTTTGAGGAGGTCATCAGATCTAGTTGTGGCTCGCCCCATCTGTTGGCTAGTTGAAGGAAGATCAACCTGTTCAGTTGCCATTTCGATTGGTCTATTGTGTGGCGACTGAGAAAATCTGCTGCAAGATTGTCTCTCCCTGCAATATATACTGCCTTGAGGTCCACAAGATGCCTTTCTGCCCAGACCATCAGTTTTTGTGTTTGAAGTCTTGGCTGGAGCTCTTTGTTCCTCCTTGTTTGTTTATGTGAGAAACTACTGACCTGTTGACCGTTTGAAAACTCACTGACTGCCCTTCTACCTGACTCTGAAAGTACTTGAGAGCTTGTGCGACCACTCTTAACTCTTTTACATTTGAGTGGGAAAGAAGGATGTCCATGGACCAAAGGGCTTGCGCTATTTCGTGACTGCAGATTTTTCCTCATCCTGAGGGACTGGCTTCGGTTGTGATCACATGTGGGTGGACTAGCTAAAAAGATCTTTCTACTTGTGCAGAGAGAACGATACTTTGTTTTTGATTTTTAGGATCTCCGTCCCACTGGAGTAGAAAACATGTCTGAAGAGGTCTCATATGTGCCCTTGCCCAAGGAAGCAAGTCTAGGGCCAATGACATTAGTCCCAAAACTTTTATGCAGTCTGCTGCTTGTACTCGTTGTCTGTGATGAATCTTTATCACCTCTGATGCGAGCTTTACAGCTCTATCCTTTGTTAAGCTGACGATCATCGTCTGCGTATTGATTAATGCACCTAGATATTTGATCTGTGTGGAAGGTGTGAGATGAATTTTGTTTTCGTTGATTAGCCAACCGTGAGTCCTTAAGGTGTGAAGGACCCTTGACGTGAACAGTTGAGCTTGTGACCTTAAGTTTGCCGCTATGAGCCAGCCATATAAGTACGGCCATACAGGAATGCACTCTAGTCTTAGGTTTTCTATGAGGGTAATTAAAACCTTGGAAAACGTCCTAGGGGATGTTGCCAGCCTGAATGGCAGTGCCACAAATTAGTAGTGTCTTCCAAAGACTGCAAATCTCAGAAATTGATGATTACTTGCGCAAATCGGAATATGCAGGCACGCATCCTGTAGGTCTATTGTTGTCATGTATGCACCTTGTTGCAGACTCATTAAAACTGACTTCACTGACTCCATCTTGAATGTCCACACTTTGATGAATTTGTTGAGGTTGCGAAGATCCAGTATAGTCCGAAATCCCCTAGTTTCCCTTTTGATTATGAAGAAGCGGGATTAAACTCCCTGGAATCTTTTGGTACTTTTTTGACCACTATGTTGCAACAACAAGTGGTCAAAAAAGTACCAAAAGATTCCAGGCTGTTCTTCATGGTGACAAATTCTTCTTCTGTTGTTGGTACTGGGGAGTCTGAAAAAGCTGTGACTGGTTGCTTTAAAAATTCTATCTTGTATCCGTTTGAAACTATATCGATGACCCATTTGTCTGCAATAGAATTGGCCCAAGCCTCATAGAACTGCGCAAGTCTTCCGCCCACTGTTGTTTCCGGGCTGGCTGGTGGACCATCATTGGGCCATATTCCTAAGGGTTGTCCTAATATCTTTACCTCTATGGCCTCGAAAATTTGTCCTGGAAGTAAAAGACTGGCCTCTTCTGTAACCTCTACCAGGGTGTTACTGTTTTACTTCTCTATAATCTGGCGTTATGTTCCTTCCTTACCTAGACTGGTATCCTTTTTTTGCTCTTTTTTGATGACTTTGATATTATATTGTCCAGGTTCTTGCTGAACAGTAGTTCACCTTGAAAGGGTAGTGTGATAAGTTTATTTTTTGAATATGTGTCAGCAAGCCAGGGTTTTAACCACAAAGCCCTTCTTGTCACCGCCGCCGTGGCTCCCACTCTTGCTGCCATCCTGATTGAATCCAATGACACTTGACAAATAAATTCTGTGGCTAGCTGGATATTCTGAACCTGTTTGAACAGGTCTTCCCTTTTAACTTCGTCCAGGATGTCTTCTTCCAGTGAGCTGCACCAACTCCTGGCCACTCTGGTTGTAATTGCAGTATGGCTTTAGTGCGGCTCCTGCTAAGGAGTGCTGTTTTTTTACACCAGTCTCCATTTTCTTCTCCACTGCATGTTAAGAAAAACATAAATTATACAAAGAAAGGAAGACTTATATATATATGGGCCTATAATATCTGGATATTTATTATTCAAATGCAAGATCTGAATTTAAAGATCTGGGGGATTTTATATTAGACAATTAAGAACTATAATTGTCGGCCAAACTAATTTTAATGTATAATTAGACTTGGCAGCAGAAAAGCATGGAGTGCCACCAATCTCAACTCATATCAACAAATACCAACCCAGACCACACATTCTTGGCTCAGTACTAGAATGGAACCAGGATCCCCTGGTAGGGTAGTATCTCAACTCCAGCAGGATAATAAAGTTGAGTCCCCTGAAATAAAAACTAACCTCTGCCATTTGTGGCACTGATTGCTTCGCCTTTCCTTTTCCTTTACCTTTAAAAAGCTGAAATAAGGTTAGATTAGTTCAGAAACAAAACCATCTTGCAAGACATACAGATAAACTGGTTGGGCGAGGAGACAATTCTGAACAAACAAAGAAATCTATGTTACTGTTCCATCCTCATACATACCATTGTAGCCAAGATCCACCACTCTCTGAAAATTGGCCCTTAACCCCTACCTATCTGTAGAGTATATACTGCCTCATAGCTTAGCTGTCCTAAAGTCCATAAAGGGCCTTCACTGAAACTGCTTTTAAGTGATTTAATAATGCAAAGTTAATGAACAGTTTCATCAGTATATGCTGCACAGTGGATGGGCAGTCAGAGACCTGTATAATATGACAGAGCAATTCTTTATGCAGTGGACATTATATAAACTATTTGCAATATAAGAGTCATTTCTTACAATGGACACAGATAATTTTTAGCCAAGTTTTTTAGAAATGTTTCAGAATTACATTCACACCAGTGTTTACATAGCTACATAGTTGATGAGGTTGAAAAAATACATCAGTCCATCAAGTTCAACCTATTTTGGATCTCCCGCGATCCCTATCTTTATATTTGAAGTTAATCCATATGAAGCAACCTCCAAACTGTTGCAATCAGAAAAAATAAATGAATAAATAAATAAAAATCCCTGCTGACCCAAGATGGCCGTCCATTTAAATTTGTGGTCCTGGTAACCCTGGATGTCCTTTTCTGCTAAATATTTATCTAATCCTTTCTTAAACATATCAAGTGAAACTGCCATCACAACCTTTTCTAGCAGTGAATTCCACATCCTTTCCTCTAACCTTAGTGGGTGCCCCTGTGTCCTGTGTACAGTCCTTGGGGTAAAAAGTTCCTTTGTATTTGTATATAGTAATCATATCTCCTCTTAGATGCCTCTTTTCTAAAGTAAACATGTCTAAACTGGCTAGCCTTTCCTCATAGTTCAATGACTTTTTATCAATTTTGTCGCCCTTCTCTGAACCCGTTCTAGTTCCAAAATGTCTTTTTTATGGATTGGTGCCCAGAACTGAACTGCTTATTCGAGATGAGGCCTTACCAACCTTACCAGGTGACAAAATTACACAGTCTTGCTTTGCATCTATGCCCCTTTTTATGCATGCCAATACTTTATTGGCCCTTGCAGCTGCTGCTTGACATTGAGCACTATTGCTAAGTCTATTGTCCATGAGCACTCCCAAATCCTTCTCCATTAAAGATTCCCCTAAATGTACCCCATTTAATTTATAGATTGCATGCTTGTTTTTGATCCCTCAAAGGAATCAAGGAATCATATGACGCATTATTTAGATATGCCTCTCCCTGTGGTAAGTCATAATTATTTATCAATAAATAGCGATCTATAAACCTATGACCTATCTTTTATCAACAATTAACATATTGTTTTTCCACTAAATGCTCTGCAATTCATTGAAAGAACATGTTTGGATCTCTGCAATGTGTCACATAAGGAATTCATTTTTTACACAGACACATGTTTATGAGCAGATTTAGATATGTAATGCTTAATAATTAGCTCCACAGAAAAGATTGTACACAGCTATCATGATACAACTATGCATTTATTCAGTATTCAAACCATATAATGAGACATATGGTGGAAAGATGTTAGTGAACACATAGGAACAGACTATTTTTTGTTTTAATTTCTACAAGTAATGGGGGCCTTTTAAATAGTGCCATCATATTACATGGCACTTTACAGTTTATAAGAAAAAATTAAATTGTAATAACAGATACAGTAATATAATTCTCTGCTCAGAAGCTATAATTCAGTATAGACAGTACAAATGCAGTGCTATATAAATAACCAAATAAAAGCTAGATATGAATAGAATAGAAAGGCAGCGCAGGGTGGACCAGTTATAAATGCGCAAGTATAACTTGCAAAGAAGACAGCCTGAATTATTTGAAGAATTCCACCACAAGATTACATGTAGGAGAGGTAATTATGCTAAGTTAGAAATGTGTTTTAATAACAAGTATACATTCAGTGTACACTCCATTGGTTCTATATAACATATAGACATGCTATACTTGACTATATAACACAGTACACAGTATAGGTTAGATAATGGAAAAATAGGCTAATTTTTATATATATTGGACAGGTCGTAAATAGTAAAATTTAAAAATTCCATTCCAACGTACTTTCTATGTAAGATTAATGGGCGTTAATGTTCTGATAAAACAGATATATCGATAATTGTTTTAACAAAGTGCACCCATGTGTTATGAAATACTTTAGGTATCATAGGCCGCCATAATGTAAATGTTAATATTCAGCAGCAGGAAGCCAACATTAAGGATCCACAAAATCCCAGGGCAGAAGAGAAACCTTCCACACCCCCTTCCCCCCAGCACAAACACAAGAACTCCTCTCCCCAAGCAGTAAAAGGAGGCACTGACGCTTGTTAGATAAAGTGTTAAAGATGCATTACTAGGCATTCAGGCCATACACATCGCTGCCAATGGGGTACTGTTATCTTTGGTTCACTATATCATAATATACATATTAACGGTTAGGAGACTGATTATTTAACACAGTACACTATATTGCTGTATAGAATAGAAAGAAAAGGCCAGCATTTATGTATAGAAAAAGTAAAACAGTGCTAAACACTAGCTGAAAGAATGACAATGAGAGTTGCAACTGTTTAACATAAATGAAAACTTGAATAGTGTACACGTTAAAAAGCATCTGATCAGTATAAGTGCAAATGGTTTACAAGGCACAATTTTGTAGCATCAGTCCTAGACTTGTATGTCTAGACATGTGGATGTAATGCTCAGGGGCGGAACTACCCATTGGTGCAACAAGTGCAATGGCATCGAGGCCCATGCTGATACAGGGGCCCACATCCATAATCACCACACCGCCAAAGCTCCCCACCAGGTTACCTGGGACATCATCAGGGCCAAAGCATATTTTTTGCTCCTAGTCCCACAACTTGCTAGTTCCACCTCTGGTTATGCTGTCCTGCCCCTAGTGGCTGCAGTTAGATTAGTTGCCTCATGTCCTTAGTAGGCTCATGTGTCTGATTACAAGCACCTTCGCTGTGGGTATTTATATACTGTAGCAGAGTGCTGGTGATTTTAGCTTCCACTTAAGCTGTATGCCAGCCTGCATTTCTCTTCTGTGTTTTCTGTTATTTGGACCCAAGTGGAACCTAGTCTTTGTCCTTAAGGTTCACCTGTCTGTTTCTATATTATTACTTTCTTTGCTTGCTTGGTTAGTGTGCAGTATTGATTGTCCATCCACGGAACATGTCACCAGTATCTCTCTGTATCCAGACTCTTCTAATCGTTGCCTCACACCGCAGATTTTGTAACAACAAAAACCTTAAACATGACATAAGAGTATAAGGAAAAATGTGAAATGTTTTAAACATTTTATTATAATTATTAATAATAATAATAATTAATAAATAGGTTATAGGTATATAAGTATATCCTTTGAATCACTTGGTAACAAAACAAAAAATTGAAAACATGAACTTTTTGACATATGTATCTTCAAAACATTACATACACAGATTACAAACACAAGTGACATCGGGCCTGATCCAGACCTACGCCGATGCGCTGTGCTTATAAAGCACAGCGTATCAGCGTTTACTTTCCCCAACACTCCCCCTGTGCGGGCGTATGGCCCCTTCCTTACGCTGGCTGAAGGCTACCCTAACTCCGCCCTCCCACCCTCATTTAACTAGCTCCCCCCGCCCACCTACACTAACCTGAACGTAGGGACGCTGGGTGACGTCCCCTCCAGCGT
>WWET01001384.1:362176-372331 GCA_011038615.1 Limnodynastes dumerilii | reverse complement strand
TTCATTCAAGCACATAAGTATATATATATATATATATATATATATATATATATATATCTTTATTGTACTGTTTGAACTATATATAGAATAACATGGAAAAAGTTAAAGTCAGAATTATCAGTCACCATAAAATCACAGGGTTTGGGAAAGTACAGGATCTACAATGTGAGAGGGGGATAACTCTCATGAATTCAGAAAAAACACCTCTGCACAAACCTGTCCAGATGCAACAGAAGAGAGTAATATTGTAGTCATTACAACACGTTTAAAGTAGCTCTAGGGATTGTCCTGGCTAGTCTCCACAAACAAAGTAGGTTCCTGTGCCTTAGGGCCTGATCCAGAGCTACGACCGCAAGCGAGCGTACGCTCATCGTAAGCGAAAATTCGGTAAAAAATTTGCAACGCGCATGCCCAGTATGACAGCTTCCGGTCGCCCGGGCGTCATGAGCGAATAGCGGTCGTATTGTGAGCGAATTTTTCGCTCGATGGGCGTGCGTTCAGTACGATGGTCGCCTGGGCGCCCGTTTTACTACAGGGAGGCGGGAATAGCCATTTAAATTGTACAGTATGGGCGTGCTAAGCCCGTACGCTCAGCGTATTTTGTGCGAAAATTCGTACGGCCGACGGTCGTACCCAGTGTAGGGTATAGGCGTCGTAAGCAGGTACTTTACTATGGGAGTGTTAGGGGCGTGTATGTTTATTCGCACGGTCGAACGTACGCATTCGCTCGCCGTGTGAATTTTCGTAACGCTGGATCAGGCCCTTAGTCACCCTGCTCCTGTTGACCCACCAAGTCCAAAAGATCCAATAAGTCACTCTTGATGGAACTTTCACCTGCACAACTCAGATATCCTAATTCCCAAGCAGAGAGAATATAAAAGGACCATCAGATGCTCAGATGAAGAGCAACCACCTGCAAAGTTAGAGTTAAGTTAAAAGTTTGGAGTAGGTTGGGGGGGGGACTGATCCCTCCCTCATGGAGTCTAGCTGAGCTCTGAATAAAAAAATAGTTGGTAATGCAGTTAGTCTTTATCCAGATATCAAATAGCGAAAAGACACTACCCAAATTAACCCCTTGTGTTTTTCATATTATGTTTTAGGGTTTCCTTAGGGTTATACTAAAGACTAGTCAGTGCTTTGTGATCACCCATGATTAATTCATTAACAAAGTACAGCATAGCAGCATCAGACAGATATAGTTCTTGTCTAGCTGTTGTCTAATACTGACAGATTGAAGCAGTATTCCTAGGGCTCCAGTCTCATCACAGGAAGTATGCATAAGAATTTATGACAATGATGATGATTATTATTATTCTAGTAGTAAATATTATCATCAAGAAATACTTTCCTATTCCTGTAAATCTTCCATTATAAAGAGTTCATTTATGTAGTCATTTGTATATTCACGTGTCTAAATTGTCTAGCATTTGTGGTTAGACATAGTGAACACAAATCATGTACAAGGACTTTCAAAGACAGAAAAAAGAGAACATTACTATAGTCAAAAAATTATAGCAAACCAGCTGAGACAGTGTTTAATAAAACTTCATAGACATTTTAAAAGCTTCAAGCATCAAGCATCATATTTCAAGTATAGAAGAAAATTGTCAATAAGCTCACTAGGTCATCCCTTCAAAGAAACGCAAATATTCTGAATAAAAACATTTAAAACACTTAATACATCAAACCCCTGAGGTCCAAATCAGGAGATTTATTTTACTCATAAGCTCTAATTCTTTTAGATTTGCTGATCAAAAATAAATACTAACTTATTTGGTTGAACAGTGTAAACTGAAACATTATAGAGCTTTAATTTGAACACATATGCACCATAAAAAAGCGTATATATTTATTTCTCCTTAGTAATGTTTAAATATAATAACAAAGTATTTTCCCTGCATGCAAAAATAAAATACATTCCCCTATACCCTTTTTAGAACTTAAAAATTGTCAATTAAGTAGTCATACAACCACTATATTAAACTCCCTTGCATTATTGTGGAAGGGAACATATTTGGAGAAAACTCCATACAGATAAGGCTTTGTCAGGGAATTTAACTTATAACCTCAGCACTGTGAGCACAAGTGCTACTTACTGAGCCACCAAGCTGCCAATAATGATGAGTTTCTGATGAGCAATGACAATAAAACAACTGACAACATAATTATAAAAATACATTATTTGGGCACTTGAGGCCTAATCCAACATTAATAGTGGATTTTTAAAATTTGTCTCCATTGCAGAGGCTAATGTATGTAATGTGCGATCCAGACTTCTGTATATATGGAGGGAGTGCACACCCCTTCACATGAACAACCCTTCTGCATGAAAAACCCTGCTGTTTCTTAAAAATTCTGCATGTGGAATGGCACAAAGAGAAGATGAAATTGTACATAAGGGCTTTACAACACCCATACTGTATGATTACCATTTTGGATACCACCCACCATGGGTACCTCATATATATAGTGGGTAGCCTGGCCCCCCTTGCGAAGGCTAATTTTCTTCACAGAATGAAGCATTTGGTGGCTGCACTCTGTTGCAGAAGTATAAGTACCACACATGCGAAGTACCTATACAGAGATTATTTATGTGCATTGCATGCAAGTCTGCCCTCTTTTTTAATTCTGGACCTGACCCTTGGTAACTCATTGAACATGTCTTCCAAATTAGGCAAAATCGTAAAATACAATACATGATGGTTAGATAACAAAGAATACACTATTCTCATATTTTTATATCTGAATCAGCAGAACACACAGTCCTTGGTTAGTATCATAGGAAGGAAAGGCCCTTGAAAAATATAATGTGTACATTATAACAAGCTGAATTAACGTACAAGTGCCTTCCACCTATCAGTTCAATGTTACATGAAATTTGTCTGCAATCAAAAAAAAATTCTAATAAATATATAATTATAAAAATAGTGCTGGTGTTTGTGATAATAATGCAGCATAAAGTCTGTGGAATATCAATGGCAGTAGTCAATTATCCAGTGCCAAACACATAATGGGTATTAATACTGGTACTCTGAAAAACCCCAAAATGTGCCCTATGAAATTCATGCTCTGTCTGCAACAAACTAAGCCCCATCCATAACTTCTTCCTATCTAACAACCTCAACCATTTAGCAGTAACAGAAACATGGCTCGCTGAGGTTGCTCCCTTATTTTCTATCATCTGACATCCCTGCCATTATTCTATGTGATTT
The DNA here is from genome assembly GCA_011038615.1 of Limnodynastes dumerilii. NCBI lineage: Eukaryota > Metazoa > Chordata > Amphibia > Anura > Limnodynastidae > Limnodynastes > Limnodynastes dumerilii. The sequence goes on along the minus strand of WWET01001384.1, from coordinate 369,119 downwards.
CAATTTCCCCATATCCTGCAAACTTTCCCCACTAACTCTGCTTTGTTGTCTACAGTGCACAGAAATACCATTATGTTACCATCCAAGACAGGAAGGGGAGGAACACAAATTATTATAAATTATTTAACAGCAAAAAGAAGTCCCAATACAACATATATACATACCATTAACATCATACAAAACATATACTATAGCCTATATTCTGAACAATGTAAATGTGTAAGTAAAACAAAAGTATTTATTTCCGCTTCATAATCTACAGTATTTTTTCGGTCATTTCACTCTTAACTGACAAATAGTAAGAGCTGAGTTTTACTTGACCATTGTGGATTGTATAAATATGTCTTTATCAATTTTAATTCACTAAAGTTCATCTAAACACTAGAACCTGTAACTGAAATGGTAAGTAACATTATTGTGATGAATATATTTGGAAATAACTTGTGCTTCTGTTTGATAAATGTACTGCAGTGCTTCAAGGTGTGTGACAGACTTTTTTGCAATAGCAGGCTGAATATATTTAAAATCTTGGGACAGCTGAAGACCATATGATTCTGAGGGGAGATTCTGTATTATTGTTCAACATATGTTCCAAGTCCTTGCACAGTTTTGTCAGTTCATTTTTCTCAGGTAACATCTTGATGTTGTAGAGAAAGCTCCACATCTTCTTGTTTCAACATTTGATCAAACGCCTTTCAAGTGAAGTAATCATGTTGTCTATTAGTGGGTAAAATATTTTTGACTTATCATGAGGAGGCTCATCATGGGCCTCAAACTCAAACATTCTTTTCTGTTCTCCGACTTTGGGCCATCGTATAAATCTTCTTCACCCTTAAGTCTGAGGCTATTTCTTTTACTATAATCATGGAGGATTCATAGCCATAACGCCAGTACTTTTTTCAGAGCTAATCCAGACCTAAAGTGAATTATAGCAAGCGGCAGATCTGAACTGATTGGACTTGCTCACAATGTTCACTTGAAAGAAAAGTTCATACCATATGATGAGAGTCAGAATAAAATGTAAGTCTTCCAAATGTAAAAAAAAAAAAAAAAGTACTTGGCTGATGATAGTGATAAAAATTTCTTTCATGTTCAAAAGAGCGCCATGAATCTCAACTAGATGACACCTGACAGCTTTCAAGCATTTACATCTGCATTTGCAATGTGTCACAAACTTTTTTCAATGAAAGATTTCACACACGTTCCTTAAGAATGTTCCAGTATTTTGTAGAAGTAGCACACAAATTATATAGTCTCTGAAGTACACCAAAAGATAAATTATTTTTCTGATGATTTACAAGACATACTGCTTTGGAACTCTTTCTTGGAAAACTTTGTTAATTTCTATTATGCTGGCTCTGTAATCGTACCCCTGGCAATTGTCCATTTTGAGACCACATTCTGATATTTCAGAGCAAAAAAGCATAAGTCTTTAAGCAGCCACTTGCAGGACAGTAAGCTAAAAACATCACTTAATCGAGAGGTCTTCTACTGCAATTTCAGAAAATCAGATGAGCGTTAACAGTTCCGCAAGACTAACATCTAAGGCCAGATTTACTAAGCTGAGGGTTTGGAAAATTGGAGATGTTGCAGTGGCGTATCTACCATGGGTGCAGAGTGTGCAGTGCACACGGGCCCCCGCAGACAAGGGGGCCGCCCGTGGCACTCACCCTGCACCCAATGGAAGATCCCAGTACCACCTATTTCTGTACAAACGGTGACGGTCTCCAGCAGCCTTCCGTTCCCAACAGTGCACTGCGCGCGGGTGTCACATGGGGATGTCAGGCGTGCGTGCACTGCGCAGCCTCATGCTCCTCTTCTGTTTGCAGAGCGTGAGGCTGCGCTGTGCACTGTTGGGAATGGAAGACTGCTGGAGACCGTCTCCGTTTGTATAGATATGGATGGGGTTGAGAAGAAGAAGAGGGGGGCCTGTCTTGGGAGGGGGGAGCCGTCTGAGGAGGAGGAGGGGGGGCACGTGTGTGGGTCTGCACATGGGCCCCTTCATTTCTAGAAACACCCCTGAGATGTTGCCCATAGCAACGAATCACATTCTAGCTCTCACTTTCCTATTACATACTAGACAATGTCAGTTAGAATCTGATTGGTTGCTATTGGCAACATCTCCACTTTTGCAAATCCGCTGCTTAGTAAATCTGACTCTTAGGTACAAACCAAAGTAATTGATAAATATTTGCCAATTTTGCCTAGAATTGCATTTTTCACTTGAGTTCCCATTAAAGACAATTCATTCTGAATGAGATTGCCACAATAATGACTATGGATTTCTTAAGAAATCACTCGACATAAATTATCCATTATTAATGAGTCAAATTTATGTAATAGTTCTACCAGGCTTAAAAAGTTTCCATTATTTAAAATAAATATTTTATTTGAATTGCCACAAAAAGCCAAGTTAAAGAGAGAAATACCACAACATCTATCATTCCCTTAAGTAGAGCCTTCCAATGGCTGGTCTGTGAATGTATTTAAGATTGCATTTTTTTAATCTGTGCCTTAATTTCTTTTCAGGCAACCTTCTGCATTAAGCCACATTTGACTGAATTTAAAGGCTTTAAATCCATTATGCATTTTCAAATATTGACCAATTTGTTGCCAGTTATAAATTCCGTCACTCAAGAGCTTTGAATTTGGTTTTGCAGCAAAACTTTGTAAAACAAAATTAAATATTGTAGCTATCATCTGGTTACCATTTCTTTATTTGATAGATAAAGTGCTTATTCCTAGTCATCTATTTTGGCCATTAAAAAAATCTTATTAATAAGTTATTTTCAAATTGTTCACTTCTACTTGACTATCTGGAGAATTAAGGCAGCACAGCTGAAGACATTGCATATTGGCTACACATTGGCCAATAATTTAAGCTAGTTCCCCCCAACCAGTGCTGATCTAAATATAGAGTGCATGTTAGGACTTTTTTGATGGTGTTCTCATCAATCGGTACTTGCCATATAATTGATAACGATAATGTGACCATTCAGTACAGAATTGGCTGATTGCCCAAATACTGCACAGTGCAAAGCTAGCTTAAAAGTTAAACTCTATCAATTAGAGGCCAGCAGATGAGTAAATAATATTAGTATGTCAAGGACACACCCAGGGTGGTTTCTGGTTGTCTGGAAACCTCCTTCCACCCCTAGGATTAGCAACTTCCCTTTCAGAGAGTTCTGTGGTTTAAAAAAAAATGTAATTTATTCTAGAGCATCCTGCTTCTACCTCTACTCTCCCTCCTGTTCTATGATCCCAACCCCAAGCACCGCAGAGGACAGGGACTGATCAGATAAAATGGCAGCCTGCTCTGTTCTGCTGTGTTGCAGTATGTGCTGGGCTTAATTCTACCATCTGCTCACATTGGATTGGATCCACACCCCCGCACAATTTCCATACATGTGAGGGTGTTTAATTCCACATGAGAGAGGGAAGTGAACTTCCCCTGTCACTCCCTTCTCTTGTGCATAAAATGTGTGACTTATGCTGCCATAAGGCAGCCTTAAGTCACATGTGTGGATCAGCGACCCATCCGACCACTGATCCACTCATAAGTGGGGTATCCCTCCCGCATTTGCATATGGAGCGAAAGGAAGCATTTAAATACCATATTACTTAAATTCCATCTTAGGGAACTAAGTTCAATCGTATGATGGAATTTAAGTAGTATGGCTTAAACTAAGTTCCATACGATTGTACTTACGTTAGTAAAACTAACATAACATCTTTAGGACGCATGTGCCCACCAATCCATATAGCCCACTTTTGCACACAAAGTGCATATCATTATCACTATCACTATCATTATCATCTGTGAATCTGGTCCATTGTCAGAGACACTGATAACTGGCTCAGCTGAACTAAGTACATCGGGCCGGATTCACAGATGCATGTGTATAAAGTACACAAATATACGCACGTACTTGGAAAGGCAAGACCCATGACACTCCCCCTCAGCCGGACAAATTTTTGGTGACTTACGCGTCCATAGGGCAACCTTAACTCTACGTGTGTAAGTTCCTTACGTACGTGTGTACATTACTATGTGCCCACCAATCCTCCCCCTGCCCACTTTCACGTAACTTTGCACATACAGAAAACAACCATGTCCCTCCGTACATATGTCACTAAGTGCGATTCAATAATCCGTGCCTAATGGACTTGCCTAAATCCTACATTACTTGCGTGGAAAAAGTTACTACGCATGCGCAGTTAATCCAATCCTAAAAATATGCACGCAAAAACAAGCAAAATTATATCTGTGAATCCAGTCCATCAGTGCAAACTTTTAGATCGGGGTAAACTTCCCTTCCAGGCTGCTTGTATCATTCTCACTATCTCACACAGCAGTCTTCCTGCATGTATGATCTGTGCTATAACTGACCTGTCAATCAGTAAAAGAGGGACTTTATACCATGGTTGCCTACTTTTGGCAGCTTCCCTCCGGGAGATCCCAGAGAGAAGCGTGCGCCGCATGCGGGGGGCGGGACTTAATGATTTATGCAAATCGCGTCATTAGGCTCCGCCCCCTGACTCATACTGCCCCGTTTTTTAATTGAAGGAGGGGTCGGGACGGGGCTTGATGCCGCAAATTGCGTCATCAGGTCCCTTCCTGTGCCTAGCAACACTAGTATACTAGTGTTGCTAGGCAGGGGGGCAGGACTTGAGGCCGTGGTTTCAGTGAAACCACGGGCCTCAAGTCATTTGCGGGGGATTTGCTGGCTCTCCCGGGATACCGGGAGTACTGCCCGAATTTCGGGAGTCTCCCAGACATTCCGGGAGAGTCGGCAACCCTGCTTTATACCTGTATATAAGTCATGTCTGTGATTAACATGATTGATACTACAATTCAAACTTTCCAAAGCTATTATATCCTAAAGGAGAATTATAATTTTACAGTAAATGTATTATAATAAAATGTTTGTAATAATATTAATTTGCTAATAATGCATTATTCCCTTATCACCAGTCTTCAGCTTAAGGAAACATACATCCATTACTGGAACTGATATTTGTATGAGACAAGCAGGCTGTTCTCATAGCATGGAAGGGTGGAGATAGTGCTATATAGTGAATGCCACTACTGTGTGGTATAATCTAACAGTAGTGTGTGTTTCTGTATGTAGATTTTTTTCTAAGATTTCTTATTATTTATGGTAATAATATGAACAACGTCCCCCAACCCCCTTTTTAAATTCTTTATAAAAACAACAAAAATGATTGCAAAAATTTACTTATTATCTACCATGGTTTAATAATCAACATAGAAGTCTATTATAAAGGGGTAATGGTCATTAAAATGGTTTGTAATTAAATTTAAATTACACTTGGAAAACAAGGGAGTTGTGTGTAGCAATGTAACACATAAGCCAGAATAAACATAGAATCTAATGTTATCTCATGTTGCTCATCACTGGGACCAGATGATAGCGACATAACAATGTCCATGGGTCTGTCTATCTCTGGACATTATCTCAAGGGATATAGCTTTAATGCACACAAATATTTTTTGTAGATTTGTTTAGGATCATAGCTGATTTTCTTTGAGTACAGGGATACATTTCAAGATTAGGTGGTGTTCCCAAATATTTCTAGATAAGGCTCCCACACTGTGTAACAGACAGACCACATACTGAGGATTAGTTACAGAGACAGGATAATAAGTGCACTTAGTCTCTCTATGTGTGTTAGTAGCATTTTAAAAACAAAGTTTCCAGTTTGATTAAATCCCTAGATTGTCAGTACTGCCAAAGGCTCTGAAGCTTGGGTTGTGTCAGCACTGATTTAGAACAGGATACACTATGTGCACACAGGACAAAATGAACTGTACCAGGAGTGTGTCTCTAAGGAGAGGTGAGTTATTTTATATATGCAATTAAACAAATATTGCCTATGTTGCCAATATGTTTCCAAATGCCTTCATTCAATATATATTAGTTCACTATATATTTAGCGTAACGATATCCCAGCATGGGACCAGCTTCACAGATCTGTATTTACGCATGCACTTAGCAAGACAACACCCATGATACTCCCCTCGGCCGGACGGGTTTTCAGTGACTTCCGCCTCCATAGGGCACCCTTAAGTCTATGGGCCTGATCCAGAGCTACGAAATTTTCGCACGACGGGCGAATGCGAACTTTCGCTCGTGCGTATCAACATACACGCCCCTAACACTCCCATAGTAAAGTACCTGCTTACGGCGGCTATACCCTACACTGGGTACGACCGTCGGCCGTACGAATTTTCGCACATAATACGCTGAGCGTACGGGCTTAGCACGCCCATACTGTACAATTTAAATGGCTATCCCCGCCTCCCTGTTGTAAAACGAGCGCCCAGCCGACCGTCGTACTGAACGCACGCCCCTCGAGCGAAAAATTCGCACACCATACGAACGCTATACGCTCATGTCGTCCAGCCGACAGGAAGCTGTCATACTGGGCATGCGCAGTGCGAATTTTCATATGAAAATACGCAAAAAACGGGCGTATGCTCGCCCGTCGGACAGCAATTTCGTAGCTCTGGATCAGGCCCTATGTGTGTACTTACGTGCGTATATTACTTACATACGTGCCTATTTTTCTAACCGCGCCCTCAAATGTCCATTTAAATGGTTCCCCCCACCCACATAACTTCTCCCGTACGGATAAAAACCACGCCCCTCTGTGCGTATGTCCCTAAGTGCGATTCATAAGTCCATGGCAAAAGTACTTACGTGCGTAAATTCTATGTAATGTGCGTGGAAAAAGTTACTATGCATGCACAGTTAATCCGCTCCTAAAAATACGCACATAGGTCTCCCTGAAAAACAATAAAGGAATACAAGGGAAACTTTACCATGGACATGGAAAATATGCAAATAAGCTTTTAATAATTTTTCTGCATGATAATCTAAATCATTTATCAAAATTTTAAAGAGATGGTTTATTATGG
>WWET01001384.1:351787-361897 GCA_011038615.1 Limnodynastes dumerilii | reverse complement strand
CGTAAGATCTACGCATGCACCAGGCAGATGTTGCCCGGCGTAACTACGGCAATGCCCGATCGTGGATTGGGCGTCCGTAGCACCAGCGTGGAGGGGGCGTCCCACAGCGTTACTACGCTGAGGTTAGTGCAGGGAGGCGGGGGGAGGGAGGGTAATGAGGTTGCGAGGGCGGCGTTATCGTACTAACGCCGCCATCCCAGCGTATTTACACTTCCTTATGCTGGCTGAAGTTAGGGTAGCCTGCAGCCGGCATATGGGAGTGTAAATACGATAGGGCAGGGGGAGTGTCAGGGGGAGTCCCACGATGTAACGCTGAGCGTTAGCACGCTCAGCGCTACATCGTAGGTCTGGATCAGCTCCATAGTTGTAAGTCCACTCCATTCAAATGACACAATTACAGTCTGAAACAAATCATAGAAATTTATTGAGATTGCTATATTGTTCAGCTTGGTTAAAGTCCCTGCAGGGACATTTACAAATTTAACAATGTTAAAATTGATACCATAATGTTAGCTGTATTGGGTGTGGTTCACTGCTAAGAACGGCCCTTTTTTACCACAAGGCCATTTTGAACACCCAATTTGCAATGTCTCACCGCCAGCAAATGTTCCTGCCCTGCCAGAGTCAGTTAATCAAAAGAAAAAAAAGACTCCCCATTAACCACTGGTGGGTATTTTTCGACCCTTATCCTAATCCTCACCCTAACCCTCCCCTTCCATAACCCTCACTCTAACCCTCCCTTGACCCTAGCCTAACTCAAACCTTCCACCTCCCCACAGCCTAACTCTAACACACCCTTTCCCACAGCCTAACCCTAAGGGCTAGATTTTATAAGGGGTGAGTTTGGCAATGATTATAAATTGCCAGCCATTGCCGTTTTGTGCTGGTGATTTATATATCGACAGTGATGTATGGCAATTTTTTAAGGGTTAATTCACTGCTATGTAGCTTAAAATCGATGCAAATTATCTTTAAAAAAAAAACTATTCTATAATAAAAATTAAAAAAATGGGGGCGTGTCCTGATCATCGGCGGGAGTAGACATACGCTACTTGAGCTCCACTTTAAACATGGCTAAATCATGCTAAAAACACCTCTCAAGGTCCGACCGTTATTGGGAGTTCTGAGAGCCACTAACTAGCACTCCCTGGGGAGTGCGGCCTCTCCGCGAGGTGAGCTGCACCAGGCCTCCGGCCTCTGACTTCACTTCCCCCTGGTGTAGGTACCCAGGTCCAGACCCCGCTAATAATAGCCACCTCCGTGAACGCACTGGTCCGTCTGTACCTGCATCAGCTATCTGCAAAAGCTATTCGGCAGGATATCCTGTTTTGCTGCCGACGGACCCCTGCACCTGATGTTTCCCAGTTCTGGCTGGAGAGGTGATCCTTACTGCAGGGACGCCAAATCTAATATGTGTACTGCGTGGTCGGGCCGAGCGGTAAGGTGAGAAGTCCCATTGGAGGCAAGCAGTTCGTGTGTTAGAGCCCATGAGCGTGCTCCTGATGCTTCCTCTGCCTGGACTGGGAGACCCATTGCATAGTATTTTGACCTGCCGTCTGCAATAAAATTTCAGCTACTTCATTTACCGCTGGTCTACCAAAGCATATAGGTCATTCTGCTGCAATCTACTTGAGGCTGGTTGCCTTAAGCTAGCCATACACTAGAGCGATTATCGGTCCGATCCTTCAATTATCGCGTAAGGAGCCGAATTATCGCGCTAGTGTATGGTAACGATTTTTCGGACGAGAATCCAATAATCGTCCAAAAAGGGCTTCTGAACGATTATTGGATCTTTTGACATGTTTGATTTAAAACGATAAAAAGCAGGAGATTTTTTGAAAAATCGCGTAGTGTATGGACATTGAACGATAATTGTGAGTTCCTCGGCGATAAATTTATCGTGAAGTGGAGGCGTGCTTATGCAGATGAACTGTGACATTTAACGATGCGCCTTGTGCATCATAAGCTGTGCGCCATGGAGTTGTTAGTTGTTGCTGCAAACTACATTATGAACTTGGACATTTCATGAAGCGCCTGTGTTGAAATAGCTGCTTATATGTGGAGGTGCATCATGAGCTGAGGGCCATGAATTTGTTGCTGTAAAGGCCATAAAGAACTTGGGCGTTTCATGAAGGACCTGTGTTGAAACACCTGCTTATATATGGAGGTGCATCCTTGTGCATCATGCCATGGATTTTTTGCTGCTACGTCTAAGTCACTCACACCCACATGGTAACGACTGCCCTTTATGTAAATTTACAAAGAAAATCGGACGATAAAATTAAATTGTCGTACTGTGTATGGCCAAAACCGATATTTTACACCCGACAAAACAATACTAAAAATCTGCATTTTTTAAATTTTGAACAATTATTGTATGCAACTAATGTAATGTATGGTGCCAATATTATTTGCTCCTGCAGCGGAAAAATCGGCAAGATTATCGCCGAATTCATGCGAATTTCGATAACCTCTCTAGTGTATGGCCAGCTTTACTGCCTGCTACGTTCCAGACAAGGTGTCACACCTCGTGGCAAAGGCCGCATTATTTACCCGACCAGAAGACTGCTCACCTCGGTCCTCTCCCTCCGGGCTGTCAGACGGTCACAGCAGTGAGGTCCTCGGCGTTCTCCGGCGTCCTCGTGCAATGCTGGGCGCCGCCATCTTGGGGAAGTGTCACATGACTCCCCGCGGCCAATCCTGAAGCAGGCCCGAGGAGCATGTGACGGAGGAGCCAATCAGCTGCAGGGGCGGTCTATTTTAACCCCTGTCAGCTGTAGTTCAGTGCCAGATCTTCGTGACCACAAATCTAGAAGCCTGGTTCCTGTGTTCCTGCTCTGTAGCTGATTCCTGTCTGCTCTACAGCCTGCAATCTCCATTGCTTCAAAGCTGCATTTAACCCTCGGTGTTACTACAGCTCATCCCAAGCTTCCAAGCTACAGCCTGCAATTTCCATTGCTTCAAATCTGCATTTAACCCTCGCTGTTACCACAGTTCATCCCAAGCTTCCAAGCTACATACCTACCTGCCTGACCTGCGGTCACCTACTTGTCTGCCAATCCTGCAGCCTCATACCTACCTGCCAGTACAGTAGCTACATACCTGCCTGCCTGACCTGCGGTCATCTACCTGCCTGTCGGCCGGTCATCTACCTGCCTGTCTGCTCTGCAGCCATCTACCTGCCTGTCTGCTCTGCGGCCATCTACCTGCCTGTCGGCCCTGCAGCCACCTACCTGTCTGCCTATCCTACAGTCACCTGCCTGCCTGTATTGAAGTCTTCGTCCTGCCTGCCACAGACTTCATCTCTCTACCACCATACAGCATTCACCGGCCTTACCTACATTATTGCTCCACCTATCTTCATCGATCCACTGTACCTACCTGAATATGCACCAGCAGTATTTAAAACCAGCCAGCTTCATATTTAAAGCCCCTGCTCAACCGCCTACACCCCGTTCAGAACAACTCAAGAACGTGACACAAGGGACCTGTGTACCATACATACTTTATCTATCAAGTAGACACAGGCTGCCAATCCAACCCTGCACACAAGAGGGCGCCAGCGCACTATTGTGAGTGCAAAAAATACAGTATTGTCGCTAATAGACTTTTCCCTCAGCCAATCAGCAATGTCTCGCTCACTGCCATCTCTAAAATTATAAGACTGGACTAACGGAGAGTAATGTGGGTGGGGAGAATGGATTAATTGCAGAGTTTCCTCTTCTAACGTGCCTTTCCACAACCAAATGTCAGGAGGGAGAAATGAAGAAAAAACAAGTTTTAATAAATAGTACAATCCAATATAAAAAGAAAACTAAAATCCAGCTGTACCGCAGATCGCGAGGTCCATAAACATGATGGTGGGTGACGTGTGGCGAATAGATGGTAAGGTCCCTGGGTAAAAGCCGCTCTCACCGCACAGTCTGTTGAGTCCACGCTCACCTCTCTATCCTCCCACACTTTCGAAAGACAAATGGTAGGTCTTGGGCCATATACTACAGGCGGCGAAGTCCGCAATCGGTCAAGCATGGAGATATTCGTCTCCCCCCTCTGTAACCAAGGTAGTGGCTAAAATAACCTTCAACTATAACATGGAAACCTTTGACACCTCATATTCGGCTACAGCTACCTCTCCTTTCCTTTTCCTCTCCAAGTGGTTTCTCTGGGTGGAATATATGGCGCAAATCAATACCCCCATCTGTGGTAGATCACCTGTGGGCTGTGAGTCCCCAGAGGGGTTTAACTCTCTAGACTCCACTCCTTCCATAACTAAGTTGCTATCTAATAGTTCGATTTCTTCTTAACGGTTTAGGCTTGAGCTGCATTCCCCTGTTGTGAATCAAGGAGTCATTTCTTTACTGTAATACCTTAACTAGCAGTCTCTATGTAATTACTGTTTGTTATTTGTACCCTTCCATGTAAACTTCCTTTCCCTTACCCTTCCCTTTTTCTTTTTATTAGTTTAAGTTTTTCAGTGACTTGTTCTAATGCTTATATGGTATTGTAAGTTTTTATTTGATATTCAACATGTTTCACATACAATACTTATAATGGGCCTGATCCTGAACAACGCTTTGGAGCGAATTTACGCGTGGCAGAGACGTAAAATCGCCCTTTGGTAAGTACTGCGCATGCGCACCATAGAAAATACGCTCCGTAACGTAGTGTAATTGTGAACGTATGGACCATTCACGTGTGTGTCACGTAAATACTTACGTGTGGGCGTGCCAATTTTACGTGCGTCCAAAATACGTCTGAAATACATGAAGTAGGTGGGGGGTGGTATTTAAAGTGTACAGTATGGGCGTGCTTAGCTGCGTAAATTCGTGTTGCCCATACGTACGTGTGCGTATGACTGCGGTTACGTTGGAAAAAGTTAAGGTAGGGTTTGGAAAGCGTGTCTTGACAAAATACGTACGTTCAAGGGGTGTGCCGAGGGGAGTGTAAAGAATTTATGCACACGAAAATACGCTACGCGAATAAACGTACGGCAAACGTAGTTCTGGATCTACCCCAATGTATGTACTGATTTGAACCTTCAATAAAAATCTAATGTTGGGGAAAAAAAAATTAAAATGGCCTAATTCACAAAAAAAAACATAGCGCAACATGCTATGAACCCTCAGTATTCTGTGCCTTTTAAAACCATAAGCAGCAGCATGCCAAGTTTTAATAGCATACCGCAGCATACATTATGTCCCCGCATACATATTTACTAAACATGTTTTCCCATAAATTGTTAAAGAAATGTTCCATATAATCACATAATGTTGCCTGATCCATATAATCACATGATGTGGCCAGGGCCGTCGCGAACCGCTCCACGGGAGGATGCAGTGCATCCAGGCGCTATGCTGGATTGGTGCTCATACCGCTAATAATGTGGAACAGGGATAAAAGTATTTAACTATTTCATTTACTATTACTATTAGTAGTGTAAGTAATGGGGGATGGTTGGGTATACAGTGCCCTTATGAAATTATAAGCCAGATCCAGGATTAGTAGCGACAGGCAATTTACATACATAACGTACAGAAATCGCCTGTGTGTACTGCCCATGTGCAGTGAAAGGAGTTCTGCATTGGACAGCATCTATCTGATGCATAATTCAGTGCAGACTTCAGTGTCTGCGTGTTGGGCCAACCTACACATCAACTTGTACTAGATACACATTGTGTTGTGTGCAAAGGGATTTAAATTGTATAGTAAGGGCTTGGCTATATTTAAGGCAGGTTGCAGTTCTCATAACTGCTTTCCGCATGGAGGAGATCAAGGGAAAATGTACTAATCTCCTCCGTGCTAAATATAGAATAGCAAAGTAATTACGCTCATAGCCGCAGGGCTACGAACCTACATCTGGATCTGGTCCAATATAACAATAGCATCTCACCTGCTGCTAAAGAAAACTGTATTGCTCAGACCCTCCACAGAGCAGCTCGGCATTACTTAGATTCCTCCCAATACATATATGTAAATGATGTAATACGGAGGAGAGATTGGGATGTAATATAGGGGAGTATATAAAAAGAAGATATAAATGTGGTAGAAAATAAAACTGCAGCACACAGATGGAGTTTTGGTTATTTACAGTTATTTAAATGCGTATGTGTAGTCTTCTTGTCTATTTATTTTACATGTACAATTCAGCATTTACTGACTAGGGGCCAGATCCTGAGCTACGTACGTGAGCATTTTTACGCTAGCTAATGACGTAAAATCGCCAATTTGTATGTACTGCACAACGTGGCAGATGTTACGCAATGTAACTCTGATTGTACGTAACTGCGGCGTAAATACCGAAAGGGCATGTCTTCCAGACAACACCCATAATTACGCTTTGGAGGCGGAGAGAGGCATTTAAATTGTACAGTATTGGCCAGGTTAGACCATTACGTACAAGAGAGGGGAGTGCATAGTACTTACAATTACGCCAACTAACGTAAAAACAACTTAGGTCTGGATCTACCCCTAGGTCTGGCTGTGTTTCACACATCGATGATGCCACCAAAGTAATTTTCTTAAACAAAATACTCAACATATATGAATATTTAAACAAAACTGGTTCATTAGATAAAACAATGGTTATATTTCTTATTTTCATAAGAAAACGAAGTGTTTCATGTGTGCCTCATCCCACATCAGTCAACACGTGGCTAGTGTTATTTGCAGATGTAAACAATACAAGAGTGGCGTTACAGGGGTGGGGCTAGGTGACAGAGGCTATATTATGTGATTTCCAACTGTTTTTCCCTCGCCTTTTCATAACCAATGTTGTTGCTTTAAGATTTCTGAGCTTCATACCAGTTATGTCATCTGTGTCTACCCTTAATTTTACAGTCATTCCAAATCTCCAATTCCATTTAAGTAAACCTATGTCCCATTTTTAAACCCCATTTCAGTTGTCTGTGTCTTTCAGTGTTATAAAAGATCAATCGTTGATCATTTATAATTCTTTAATCAGTAATAAGGTTGGTATTTACAATTCATTTCTAAAGATGTGTAATGAAAAGAACTGCATTTCTTGCTAGAAAACTATTTGTACAGTATATTTGATTAATACATTCCACAGCAGTAGAATGAACATTTTCTTTTATTAAATTATGTAACTACACAACAGAGAAAAATAAAGCATCCAAAAATTAGTTGTATGACTCACCAATAAAATTCTGTTTCAGAAAAAAACCTGAACTCTTAATATGTGGCCACTCTATATACAATCCAAGCCAAGTAGGAAAAAGGAACGGAACTTAGAATGAAATAATGAAAAATATGGTTCAGTAAAAATACCACAGGAATTTGCTTTTGGCAAGTACGACTCAATATGTTTTTGTTTTGTTGTTTGTATGTAGAGAGATATAAGCTTAAAACAGACACAAATAACAAAAATTTGCCAATCTACACAAAGAAAAGAAAAGCAACAAATCCCTGTATCAAGTGGCTTATAATTTGTTATGGCAGCTCATTCCTTTACTTTATGTCTAGTGCTCTAATGGTCTGATTCCAGTTATTTAGTAACTCTACGCAAAAAAGTCATACTGAGTTCCTGGGGTTCCTAGGACATTCTGTGCTACACATTGGGGCAGATCTAGACCCATGCACTCATTATGTGCATGTAAGGGTCTGCAGATGTAGTTGTAAAGGGGCTTCCCTTGCCCCGTAGACTTCATTTAAATGGCTATCCCCATCTGTATGAGCCATCGTAAGGGATGGGTCTGTCCCTTCCACTTAAATACTGTTATACGTAACTTCTTTAAGTATGATAGTACTTACACTAAGGGAACATTTGCTGTGCGCATGTGCAGATGTTCCCTGTCAGTGAATTTACGCAAATAACTGACGTACATTGGCCTGGATATATCCTATTGTTGTAAACATAATTAATTACAAGAGAAATTCATTTATTGCTATGGGGAAACTCTTTTTCAGTTGAGATGGTGACTTCTATTTGTACCTCCCTATATTATATTTTCCAAATGAGCATCTATTTTATCATCAAAAGCTCAGACATCTCATCTGCTTAGTCAAATATGAATCAAATTAACTGAAAATGTGGCTAGAGGCTTAGATTACTCATTTAATTATTGTCACATCTACAGTTGCAGAGAGTGTTATATTTATAATGTATTTATGTGGTAGCTTCATTTCCTGCCATACTACTGTGTGCACACATGCTGTAACCAATTGCAAATAATCTCAATTTCTTTTCTTTTCAAATGCAAGTTAGAAAATGAAAGCAATCATATGACAGGAGATACTTGCACTTCTTCCTCCAGACTTCCACACTACTGTTTTAGATTTAGGAAGAATGACACTTTCGAATGATTTTCAACACAGGGGCTGAGCTAAGTTCAGTTCCAGTATTTGATATTCCCTTAATGTGTTTCTAACTAGCAGTGGCGTCACTAGGGTTGGTGGTAACTCATTGTGTAACCCCCTCCCCAGGGCTGCCTCCAAATATTTTCGGGCCCAGGGCACATGGGGCAGGTGTTCCGCAGAACTGCAATACCAGCGGGATGATGCGCAGGGAAGCATTTCCCTGCCCATTGGCCTCCTACGGTACAGCTCTAAGCAGCAAGTATTGGCTTTTTTAGAGCCATGGTTAGTACCTGAAGGCCCCATCAGGTTCGGGGCCCGGGACAGTAGTCCCGGCTGTCCCCCCTGATGGCGGCACTGCCACCCCCAGGTATGCCCCAACCATTATTGCAGCTCCTTATATGTTGCCATCCATCACTACAGCCCCCATGTATGCCCCAACCATTATTGCAACCCGCCTTATATGTTGTCAACCATCAATGTACCCTCCCATTGTATAGCCCAGCCATTACCACAACCACCCCCTTGTATGTTTCATCCATCACCACTGCCCCCTATCAGTTTTCCGCAGTTATTGCAGCCCCCCATACAGTTTTTATCAGTTATTGCAGCCCCTCCCAACAGTTTTAATCAGTTATTTCAGGCACCCCCCAACAGTTTTAATCAGTTATTCCACTGCTAACTAGACTTTCAAAGTTCCTGGAATTTAGAGAACAAAAGATAGTTCTATCTTGCAATAAAAGTTTTGACCAGACTTACAAGTACTAACAACAAAGAATGCCTCTTGGCTATGAGATCTCTTGTCACAAGAGCATTGCACAGTTGAAGTATTGTGCAATTTTCATGCATTCAGTCAGAACCGTAGCTAGAAATTTTAGCGCCTGGGGCAAAAAGGAAAAATGGTGACTCCTGACGCTGAAATCCAAACTAATTTAACTTTAAATATTAACTTTCTGATACCCCCTTATATTTTGCACCCAAGGTGGCCACCCCTATTGCACACAACCTAGTTACAGCCCTACATACAGTTATATTACAAAATTTCCAAAGTTTGGTTTATGAAGTCATTATTCTGTAATGTTTAAGTGCATTCACACTGCGATTAAAGTGCTTGAACTATTCATAGCTTCTTTTTCCAGAATACATTAAAGTGTGTTACCCTGTAGTGTATATATTCATGTAGCTGCATTTATCTTGACTGCTTTGAACTGTACTTGCACGCAGCATGCTAATGATTTACTCCCGCATGTACAGCACATGAGTTGTGTGCTGATTTGCTTTCCCCAGGCAGCGCATTGTGTGTGCAGATTGGTGAAAGAATTGTGCAAGATTGATGTGGGAGGGATTTCATACTTGCTGCTTTTGGCAGACTTTGGATTCCAAATTGTTCATAAACGTATAACACTTCTTATGGATCCTCCTCACTGGGCCGACATCAGTGGGGGACAGCCGGGCCTAGTGTCCCAGGCTTGGACAGAGAGGGGGCCCGGGATAGACACAGGCCTCCTCTCTGTCCTGCCCAAGTAGAAAAATCTTCAGGAAGGTCCGCGGCACTCTGGTTGATAATGTCACGACGTGTGACATCATCACATGGTGTGGAGCGCTGTCGGACTGCCGGATGTCACACAAGAGGAGGAGAGAGCGCGTGCCGCGGAGGAAGAGGTGAGGTAAGTAAAAAACACATGATGGGGGCAGGTGGCGCATGATGGTAAACCTAGGAGGGGTTAATGGCATATGATGGAAGCACTTGGGGGGGCTGGTGGCTCATGATGGGAGTATTGGAGGGGGGAGATTGGA
>WWET01001384.1:330299-350779 GCA_011038615.1 Limnodynastes dumerilii | reverse complement strand
TATATATATATATATATATATATATATATATATATATATACAGAGTGAAACATATATACAGTGAGAGCATGTTTATGCAGTTACAGCATGCAGACTAGGGACCAGATCCAGACTTAATGGCATATTCCGTACTATAGCCTCCGTTGCGTGGTACCAATTCACAGCTGGCATGAATGTAGCTTTAAATTTGCCTCCTTCTAAAGCTCTGGTTTATCAAAGGTGCAAGTTTTCTCTGTTTTTACTGTTGCTTCCTGCTCAGAAATAGCCCCAATGTACATAAAATGAAAATGTAAAACTTAAGTCGTCCAGTAAGCAATGCCCAGTTCATTGTCATAGTTTAAGCTAATAAGAGCACACCTTTGTTTTGTGTGTTATTTTTTTTACAGTTCTACTATTACAAAGTCTCATATATAAGCCATTGGATACAGTTAAGAAGACAAACAAGAAAAGATCTTGCCTAGGAATATAGGCCCGGTACCTCACTTGCGATTTTTTCTTGATACAAGCATAGTTTTAGGTGCAGAGTTTCTACGCATGCGTAATAACTCTTCTACGCTATCTACGTAACTTTACATTACATAGATAGCGTAGAAGAGTTACTAGGCATGCGCAGTAGCTCTGCACCTAAAACTATGCTCGTAATAAGAAAAAATCGCAAGTGAGAATCCGGGCCATAAATAGAAATACTGTGCAGTAGTAATGACTTCTTTTTTTGAGTCATCAAAAAATACTGTTCTATGCAGTGCCAGGTCTTTTCACAGTCAAGGCTTGTGTTGATGGATTTATCACTATAAATATGTGTAATCTATTTCCATATCAATCCATAAGATTCATCTATCAGACCATAAATCAGAAATGTTAATCATGACCAATATTTCATATGGGTATTTAAAAGTAGGGATATGCATGGACAGTGGAAGAATTCCAGATAGAGGTGCAACTTGTATCCACCCCTCTTTCTTCATCTGGTTCATGCGCAGTTTGTTGGGCGTTCTACACAAGCACAAACCAGCGACTATTTTTTACATGCTCCTAACCGCTGTTGGGTCTGCTCCAGCATAGGAACAGATCAGAGCTGTAGAGAAGTGAAAAGAAATGCTGTGTGAGGAAATTAGATTACAGAGGTGTAATCACTTCATGGGATCTATTAACTAAGGATGTGTTCCATATTTCTGGTCTGTCCCGACTCTGAAGGTTTCTTTGTGTAAGTGCTTTCTGTGTTTTTACCTTTTCATTCCATAAAATAATACAGCTGACACCTTAACACAGACTATATCATTGTTGATATTATGAATATTAGTGGTGGTTGCAACCACAATATTCTACTGCAGATTACTTACAATGCAGCTGTGGTGCACAAGGCATTGTGACTGCAGCCAACATAAACCTTTAAGTTAGTGTTCACTCTTACTCAGATACATAAAACAATAAACTTGTTGGAACAATCAATATCTTTTTATAGTTTCTTAAGCCTTTTCAACTTGTACATTAAGGAATTAGGAATAAAGTAACAATAAATAAATAAATAAATAAATAGCTAAATAAATAAATATATACATAAATAATAAATAAATGTATGTATAAAAGGGCAACTTTACTTGTCTTGCTAATGTTAATGTTGAAAAATTCCTGGAACCTAACCAGTGCCTGGTATTCTAATTGTAATTCCATATTTAAAAATGGAAATCATACGTAGGCCCTACTGACCTTTTCTGGTCTGTTCAAATAAGTGGTTGAAGTTGGAATTTAGAAGTATGAAAATTTGAACAGAGTGCCACAACCTTCATATAAACAACAATACCCTACCCCACCCTACTATTATAGCAAAACCCCAATCCATGGTACATTATAGCTTTACCCTCAAAAGTTACATTGATTTCCTTTTTGGCAGTTTTATTATAACTTGACACATTTAGGAATATTAATTTACCAATATATTAATAAGGGTTACCGTCAGGATATAGTCAAAAAATCTTGTGTATAAATTAATATCAGGATATACAGCGACCTTCATTTGGCCAAAATCTGGTTTTGTTCTATGGCACCAGCTTAAAGGTAGTGGGGCAGAACAAGTTTTGGCTCCTGTCAGGTTATGGCTCCTGTTGTAAATGGATCAGAATATTGGGGGGTTCATAAAGGGATCAGAATAGTGGGGGGGGGGGTTCAAAAAAGCCTGAGGAAGAGTTTGTTCAGAAACAGACCTGTCACTTTTCACAAAGATGGGGGCTGCCACAGAGGAGCATATTTTGTCTTTAAAAAGTGTAGCCCAGATACATAACTTGTACACTTCATGGGACTTCATATGACAGTTCAAAATAAAAGAGGTTTACCTTATTTCTGGTCTGTCCTGCCCCAATTTTCTTTGCGTAAGTGCTTTCTGTATTTTTATATATTTATTTTATAAGAAACCGTGTTGCACTTGTATGACAATTTTGTTATCCTTTTGTAAGTAAGCATTGTGATTCTTATCATAATAAATATCAATTATAAGTTCATGTCTCTGTGTTCTTACAGATTCACAAGTCAGACCAGCTTGGTTATTAAACGCTACTTAATGGTAACATAAGGAAACATTCTGAGTTTAGGATAATTCTGATAAAGTATAATTTTGTTATATTTGTGTAAAGGAGAACCTAAGACCTCCTGTGAATCGTCTTGGTGGTGGCAGTTCATAAGTTTGTCATATTTAGGGTGGATAAGGAACATTAGACATTGTAGAACAGACCAGGGGCCTTATTTACTAAGGGAAAATTGAGTAAAATCACCGGAGAATGCAGTATTTTACCGGTGATTTTGAAATTGCCCGATTTACTAAAGCAAAATCTCCATAAAATCGCCAGAGATGAGTGGCGATTTAAATCGCTGTTGTTTAAATCGCCATGGCGATTTTTAACATGATGGACATACATATCTCTGGATTTAGTAAGGGGTGATTTTCAAAATTTCTGGAGTTTGGGCTTAAAATCGCCAGAGATAAATCTCATGGGTGTAGGTGGAGACTTTGCTTAACTAGCTGGCAATTGTTCATCTAATCATGTGTGAGTTTATAAAAGTAAGCTGAAAATGTATTTCAGCTGCGTGATTATACTCAAACCAAAAGGTATGGCTTTTTCTGTGTTGCATATGCATAGTGGATCTTTAATGGGCAGTTAAGCTTTAATAGGGCAATACAAAGGACTGAGCAACAGGAGAACCACAACCATCAGCAACCCCAGTTCTGTGCATGCTTTTGGCCGGGGTTTGAACTTTGACTCCCTGTCTGATCAGGAGGTAATTCAATTGTTTCGTCTGAACCCCACTAACCTCCTGAGCTTTTATGAGCAGGTAAGGAGGGATTTTGAACCAGCAACATCATGGTCCAATGCAGTGTCTGGGCTGCACAAATTACTGTGTGTTCTACACTTTTTGGCCACAGGGTAATTCCAGTCTGTGACTGGCAGAGTGGTTGGAATATCACAGGCGACATTTTCACGTTACTTAGCTCATGTGTTAAATGCACTCCTTAAATTGTCACCTACTTATATCTGCTTCCCCAGCCAGGAGGAGAATTGGCGTGACCTGATGTTAGCCTTTTTTAGTGGCTTTTTAGATTTCCTGATGTCCTTGAGCGATATATTGCACACATATGGTGCTGAGACCACCTAAAAGCAGGGCACATTTATATACCATTCGTCACCTTTACCACTCATTAAATGTGCAGATGGTCTGTGATGCTAAATTGAAAATTATGAGTGTTTGTGTAGGCTTTCCTGGGTCATGTCATGACTCCTATATTCTAAGACAGTCATCCTTATGTACCAAATTTGACACTGGAGTCATGCCTGAGGGATGGCTATTGGGTATGTTGATTGCGTATGACCTTAGTCTATATTTACTATTAAATGTAATTTTATGTTGTTTGTCATAAATATTCAAAAATGTTTCTTTATACTTTTTACCAGGTGACTCAGGATATGGGTGTTGCTCCTGGCTGTTAACTCCTCTGCTGCAAACGCAGACTCCTGCACAGCACCAATATAATGGAGCACACATAGTCGGTAGAGGAGTGATAGGACATCAGCTTGGCCTGTTGAAAACACGGTTCAGGTGCCTTAATAAATCTGGTGGTGTGTTCCTATATGCCCCTGCAAAGGTGTCTGATGTCGTGCTGGCTTGCTGTCTGCTTCATAATCTGGCTTTAAATCAACCTTTACCAGATATTATAGAAGCAGACAGTGAGCAAGCGGGGGTCTCCATGACATTGGTAGTGGTGCAGCACACAGAGGATGGCAGGCAGATAAGGGATGGAGTGGTGTCACATTTTTTTTTCAAGTTAGTTACATTGGGCCGGATCCAGAACAACGTCCCTCGGCAGAAATACGTCCATCAGATGCTGATGACAGTTACTGCGCATGCGTAGTAATAATTTTACGTAATCTACATATCGGTTTGTTATGTAGATTGCGTATATGCGGTCTTTAAGACCACACAATCTATGTAACAAAACGATATGTAGATTATGTAAAATTGTTACTACTGTGCCCTGAAACATAAGTTTCAGGAATTAAATATGTTTTTAATAAAAATTTGTATGTTTATAAATACCATGCAAAATACACAAAATAAATAACATCCCAAATAAAGTACCCAAAAATAAAAGTACATTTTTTAATATTTACAAACACTAATCACATACCTTCCATAGGCTCATACATATCATGAACATTCACACCTGCTATAAGTTCTTAAGAAATGAATGGCCAAAGTTTTTCCTCATATGCTGTATATTCAATTCGGGCACGCGGACCCCCATCAATGCGTCTTGCATGCTTATGCACCTCAAACATTTTTCTCTTGAGCCTCCTTTTTAAGTCTGAGAAACGTTTTTTGCAATTATCCTCTGTCCTTCGAAATTGACTAACGGGGGGCAGGTCAGGGGCTGGAAGAGTGAGTTAGGTGCACATCTGCCTGCACCTAACTCACTCTTAAGTGTGAATCAGGTCCTGTGTTAGGATGATGCTGCCACTTCTGTCAGTTCAGGATGTTCAGAAATATCCAGGATATTCTCATCCATCTGTAACTGATGGAATACACTTTCAGAGGTGCTACTGATGGAAAACTCCTCCAGAGGTGGAACTGAAGAAATACTCATCCAGGGATGGTAAGGAAGAAGATGGAAATTGGATAGTTGGCACCAAGACAGATGGTAAAATGGTACCAAAAGAGATGGCAGAGTGGCACCAAACACAGAGGGCAGTTGGCACTATCTTGCAAAAAAGAGAGACAAAAATAGATTATAGCTTAAGTTATATCTCATTATTTGCTCTAATGCTGAGTACAGACTGGAGGGTTTTCACCCAATAATCATTACATAGCCATGACATCTTTCCAGTGCGTACCCAGCTTTTTATAGATCTTTTCTTAACCATTAGACAAGAGGCTAGAATCAGTACAAAGAAGAATGAGATGGCACACCTAAAATTAAAACCTTCCGAAGGCACACGGGTACCACCGGTCCCGAAAAGTAGCAACAAATGTAAACAGAGATGTGCCAAGCGCTAAAAATATATAAAGTACCCAAGAGAAATCAAGGACCTAAAACATATGGGGTACACACAATACTGTGAAATCTAAAAAAGTTCCGTAGCTTCACAAAGTGCACAGTACATATGATTATACAATTATTCTTATTATTCTTAGAGACCGTTAACTTCTATAATACAAATGCAATCTAGAACTAATAATTCTTGAAAAAATCCAGAGGGCTAAAACAATCTAAAACAGTTCTTAAAGTATCTGGAAAATCTTCTGTGATCCACAAGTATATACACATAAATAAATATATTTATATAATTATAATAATTATAATCCTAGAAATAAAAATAAAGTAATAAAATCAGAGAGAACAGGCTCAAAACCACGTGAGGAAAATCCCGAGAGGCCAGTAGATGGCAGCAAAGTCACACAAATGAGTTCTAATGCTAAAAGTCCGACTCATAAAATCCACACGCGATAAATGTTAAAATGTAAAGATTCATTTAATAAAGGATAGTCCTTCCCATGAAATTAATCAGAAAGGAAGTACATCTAGGTACCAACTTGTCTTTTGGTTAGTGGATTCAAATCAATATCGGAGCATTTATCAATCCTCAAAGTCCCAATCAGAGTGGAGGTCCCCTTGTGCGTCTCCTTTAGTGGAGTTAGTCACCCTAGGGGGAATCCCTTCACCACTCCCTCAGGGATGTATAGGGGAATTAATAAAATATTAAGGATTAATAAAAATATTTTAATCATCATAAAAGATTATAAATAAAACAAAATACATTAGAAATATAAATACATAAATACACAAAGACAATTCCGCTCTGAAGAAGGCAAAATCACACCAGGGTATCGATACTGCAGTCCCAGGTAAACACTGGGTGGATGAAAGTAAGGCACGTGGAGCCGGCAGTCTTTACAGCACACCCATAGCTGACGCATTTCGAATGTAATTCTTTACATTACAATTAAATACAACTAGTGCACCTGAACAGTGTGGCAATGTGGCAACCGGTCAGTTAGCATACTGTCCATGAATGGATCAGATTTTTATTTTACTGCACAAAAATATTTAAAACTTCTTCGTTGTGTCATAGACTCATTTGAAGAAAAAACTCCAAAAAATTAGCTATAGATTCTGTCTATATTTTTCTTCATGATATGTTCCCTTTACATTCAATTATTCCTATTCCTCCTTACTATGTTAATATATAATTACAGTATAATAATACAATACTTCTGTGTTGTATAGTGTGCTCAATTATTGCATATTTGCTGCTTTTAATTCTTTTTTAATAAATCAAACTGATTTGCTTAGATCTATACGTGACACATATATAATCTTCATAAGCTGAAATAGAAGCTCATGTTTCTGAATTATTGTGACTTCATTTCCATTTACAATTTATATTGTGTTGCAAAAAAAGAAAATCTTCAAAGATTGTTCTAAGGGTTAGTCTGGATATATTTTTTTATCATTTGCAGCATATTTGGAACATAATACTGTATGATAATCTATTAGTATTTTTCATTAAAGAAGGTTTTGCTCCTCCCTTGATTGCAGCATAGCACTATAGGTAATATCCAATGGGGCGGGAACCAAGGCAGAAAAAAGGAGACACATAAATAGGCCACTTCTACGGTGCCCAGTGCCTTTCCTTTTTCCTGTGTGGTAGAAGCCAGCTAGTACTGTTATTGTTTTGTTTTTTTCCCTAGCGTGTAACCTACCTGACGGCCAATGCCATGATTTCCAGGGGAATCCTGCGACTTGCTCCCTTTGTTAGGTTTAAAACCAACAAAGAGAATTTGGCTGCTTCTGCTAAAGACAAGTATAAGAGGCTAAATATATCCAAATGTGTTATATATCTAATATCAAATAATATACCAAATATCTAATAGTAAGACAAATATGCTAAACCATCATTTAATAACTAGATCTACTCAATATTTGTAAGTTACTCACAAAGGTAGTTCACTGTTTAACCTAGAAAATATAATTCCTTATCTGCTACAAATTCCGAGGAACCATGATATTTATATCTAAAACTGATGTCTATAACAAGAAAGATTGTCCACAAAATTTAACACTTTTGGATAAAGCATTTTTGTATTTACTTTGATATAAAACAACACATTATTCCATAACATAACCAGTGTAATATGAGATAGAACAATATATAAAAATATTTATTCTTAACTGAAACCCTGATTACATAAAGGAATTCATATGCTAATAGTGTATGTCCAGTGACCTACTGTCTCAGATTCCCAAACTCCATTACAACAAAAAGTGTTGGTGTGTGAGTGGGTTGGGGAAGGTGTTATACAGGAAATGTGTTTGTGATGGAGAAACCTGTTACATACACTGTAACAAAATGCTATTGTTACATCCCTTGCAACTTTCCATCCCCCAACGCGGTTGCAGAGACCCTCTGGGGAGCATCAGATGTTTCTGGCCAGATTCAGAAGACTCTCAGAGGCTGGTCATCGATCCTTACCTGCCACAGTGCCATTACTGGGGGTCTGTCTGCGGCTCCGCCCCCCTCCCTCCCCACTTCCTCATCTCCTAGTCTCTCCTATCTTTCCTTTTGGAGGATCTATTGCTGCCTGCCTGAGCCATTTTACTGACTGGTGCACTGACACAGACACTGAATCAGCCTGAGTAAAAGTCTAGGGGCCTCATCAGATCTGGCAGTGCAAAGGTGGAGAAAGTGAGCTGCTGCTCTTGCTGGGATGCCAAGCCTAGCCTCTTCCTAAAGCCAAGCAGCCCTGGCGATTTGGCTCACAGCCACTACTGTACTTCTTCCTGCCTGTGAACAGCTCAAGTGAATTGTTGTGCACCAGCACCATCTACTGGCTACATATCATATTACAGTGCCTTTTCAGCCATAAAGGCTTAAGACTCAGTGGCTTTGCCTTAGAACCCCTCCTTCCATGAATCCCCTCTTACCGTGATGTTTTTTTCCTAACTTACCTTCCTTGGGGGGGAACCACGGGGTATGACCTGACTTTTTGCTGAACCTCTGATACGGTGAACCACTATAACTACTATTCACTTTTCCCATGGGGAAGGACAAGAAAACACCGCATAAAAAGGACGGCCGTCGGCTTCAGCCTGCATCACCCAGACGGGACATCCGACATCTTTTGAAGTCTCAGGGCTCGCAGCCGGGTGTTGCCTCTCCGTGCGTGCCATCTTCACCGGCCCATTCAGACATGGAGGAAGATTGAATGTTCAGGTTTTGTTTTTCGGAAAGTATACAAGCCACTTTATTATGTGAAAAATTGTATTCTCACTTGTTATCCTGTATTACATGTGTGAACTTTGTTAATCTTGGGAATACTAATAAACAATATTTACACTAAATCTTTATCTGTTATACTGAATCTGCAGTCTTTGTACCAAGCCTCAGGTATCCATAACAGCTATTTTTCCTAAACTATTTCTACAGACTATACTAAAGTACACAGAACACAAAATACAAGACAAAAATTACAGACTAACTTCAGCCATCTTGTAATACAATCTAATCAACAAGACTTCAAGCAAGGCCTTGTAATCACTACAACACAAACCCATATACTAGCACATGGAGTCAGCCATTTTGGACGCTGACTTTCCTTAACAGTTTACTTATACTAACACAGATAACAAATCCTATTCTCTGACATAACGTTCACTACAAAACTATATTAAACTTACTTAGCAAACTCTACAAATGCACAATTCCTCATTAACTTCATTCTCACTGCACAATTATAACACATTTCTATTTCTCTGTTCTACCATACAACCATTAAACAAAGCAGCTGCCATTAACTCAAACATATCGTACCACATATTACATTTACAACTCAGCCTATAAACACATAAAAAAAACTTTCATCATATAGCATGATGCTAGGAAAAACCTCTACACTTTGAGGCAAAGCCCTTCATATTATCGCAAGTTATCCCTCAACAGTTGGATCTAAGGTCCTAAAGTTGTGTAGACAATCTCAATTTTAGTGTCTTCTGTTTGATGTTATCTTCACAAAGTTGGATGTAAATCTTGTGATGTCAAGTATCTTTCTCAGATGTCATCTGGGTCCAGGTCTTCCAGGTCCCATAGGTTTCCTTTCAAACATCTTAGGATCTAGTTTGTCATCCATCTGCAGTCCTCTTTCTGGTTGATAAATTTTGAGTCTTGACGTGTTGTTATCGTCTACTTCTTGGGTTCCTAATTTGGACAGAAAAAGAAAAGAAACTCTTCCAAGCAAGATTAGAAATCTTTATCTACTCTAATTGAATATATTGGTATACCAGGTGGTACCACTATTTTGGAAAATTTTACTTTAAAAATATAACAGATCATATTAAAATTACTTTCACAGACTAAAATTAACTGTTAGATGTTACCCAAGATCTGTAGATTGTCTTATCTTTTATATTATCAAATTCCTACACTATATTTCTATCTTCCAAATTATCCCTATAACTAGGAAAATGTCAAAATGTTATCACTATTGTTCTCTGCCTGCGTTGCTGATATCCACCCCCCCCCCCCTTTCTCCACTCCAATGATCTGTGTATCAATTAGTGGGGAGAAATTGAGGTGACCCGTTCTTGGTAACCTGTTGAGACAGAAAAACAAAAATGTTTTATATATGTATATAGTTCAATTTATTCAGTCCATGTCATCTACTGTATTTAACCATTTCTACCCAGGACACACCATTCAGAGACTAACCTATTTAGTTTATTAATGATAGCAAAGTCCCCCTGAGGAACCTCTAAATATTTAAACTTTTTAAGCAACTTTGAAACATTTTAAAAATAATCCAAGTAAGACATGTGGCCCTTACTGACCAACAAATACACCAAGACTACTTTAAAAAACAAACAAAAACTGTTAATGCCTTTGCATATTTAACCCTTTGACCCAGGGTTGTCCCTGATAAAAACAATTTTTTAAATCCAGTTTCTACAGAGATTTAAGATCTTAAACTATGGCCAATTGCTTCTGCTATTAACAAATACTACAAGAATCTAGATTTTTTTTATATTTCTCTGATTATACTTGTTACATACACGTCCACAAACTACCAGGAAGATTTCATTGCATCTGTTTCTAAATTCCTATGAATCTGAAAAAGAGGCTTCAATTCTTACTTTTTGCCACTAGGTTGCTTTTCTGATGAATTGCCACTAATATTATTACTATTATTTATCACCAATATATGTCTTCCAGGGTTTTAATTATGAGTAGGTTCATTATTAACACAACTCTTTCTCCCATATATTCATTACTTATTATTCCTAAAACAATTTCATATATTGCAGACATTATAATCTAAATTAGTTATCATTTGTTGACTAACAAGGATGTCTCCTTATGTACATGCAACAATATCCAACTAATGCCAAAACCATTATTTTTTAACCAGGCTTACTATTCCCTATTAATTAATTCCCAAGGGTAATTACCTATTCAACAATCTGAGAACTTATAACATTATTTCATAAAAATGTATAATATTACTTATACTACTGTAATATATCATGTCTTTCAAAGCAATATAATCTATACTTACCCGTCACATGGCCTGCTTTACTAAAGAACCCAACATACTTACATCTGCGGCTTCTTGAATGTTATAAGTTTTCATGTTACCTTTACATTTTACCGGACTCATCGCGATCTGGTTTTCCTATTTACACCAAGCTTATCAAATTTACCATGATTAAAGCTTTATACCGGTGATAAATATTAAATTACAAGCAGAATTAAATAAACACGTTAAACATACCACTCTGCAAGTTTCTTAAAAACCTTTTACAAAACATTTATCTTACTGTTACAACTGCGTTAGCGACCTGTGTGATTATCCCCACTGCCTGTTGCATGGAAATGGAGTCCTCAATCATATAAGCATTGGTTAATTAATCTTGCAGACATAATTTATCCCAGCCAAAATAGCTAATAATGGCTTTAACCCGGGAACCATTGCGCATGGTCCGCTCATAATTTATCTAGCGTCGCCAAAGCCGTCACCCGATAGACATGTTTCATGTTGGATATGCCTAATGGATTCCATATAATGCTTATTCTAAAAGAGACAAACACAAATAAAGAACTACCCATTTAACTTAAAATCTTGCATTACCACCAAAACTGTGCATAAAACAACTCGCTATTTTCATCACGTCTAATAATTACGGCACCCGTGATATCTCCGATGTTCTTAAGAGGCATTTTTCTCAACAACCTTAAACATGTGTCTTCTGCCATGACAAGCAGAGACAGGGAGTCCCAGCTGATACGCAAAACGTCTCAACTAGAAGTCCATGGTAGCTACCCATGCAACTTATTTGTTTGACCAGGCTCTATACCCAGATATCACACACATACCTTGAACATAACTGTCAAGCAGTCACCATTACGTGTTACCTCTGTAAACCAGATGTACAGTTATAACATACTGTCCTGAATGCTGTATGTGAAAAGGTATGAGGGAGATACAACTGTATATTTATGTATTGTGTAGAAGAAAAAAATAAAAATAAACAATCCCTGTGGTACAGTTATCTGTCCTCACCTGTCCACCTAAAACAGGCTTACAGTACAAATCGCTATGCCTACACAAGAATAAACTGCACTGTATTATAAGAAAAAACAATACTAAACAATCACACTTTCTCTAAGTTAACCTGATATAATGATCAGATACTTTAACATCACTCATACTGTACAAAAAAATCCTTACACACTGTACTTAAAATACAAAACAGTTCAACAGTTCAAGATACTATAGAGTTCTGTTATTAAAGGACAATTTACCTCACCATTCTGAAGAAAAAAAATCATAACTTAAAATTGATAATAAGGTTCGCTGCAAATAATGATGGATTCTCTAGGCCTTTGAAAATCATAATTACAGCAGTTTTGGGCCTGGTTCTTCAATGTAAAAGGGTGTCTGGGTGAGTTCTACCCTTCTTTCTCCAAATAACTAATAGTAAGACAAATATGCAAAACCATCATTTAAAGATCAATGGGCTGGATCCAGACCTTGTTAAGTGCATGAACTTAGTTACACCTGGGCTAAACCATGTTGATTTCAGGGGAGTCATATTTCATCTGCTGCAAACAGTATTAGAGTTGAGAGGTGATGTTTCCTATCCCAAGTCTAAATAACAGTGTAATAGTAAAGCTGGTCAGTATCTGTGTGCAGTAAGCAATTTAAAGATATATCCCTGCATGCAAAGTATACAATTAACTTGACTCCCCCTGAATTCAACATGGTTTAGCCCAGGTGTAACTAAGTTAATGCACTTAACAAGTTCTGGATCCAGCCCAATATTTGTAAGTTACTCACAAAGGTAGTTCATAGTTTAACCCAATATAATTAATTATCTGCTACAAATTCCCAGGAACCATAATATTTATATCCCAAACTTATGTCTATATCAAGAAAGATTGTCCACAGGATATAGCACTTTAGGATAAAGCATTTTGTATTTACTTTGATATAAAAGAACACATTCTTCCATAATATAATCAGTATAACATGAGATGGAACAATATATATAAAATATATTGTTATTCTTAACTGAAACCCTGATTACATAAAGGAATTCATATGCTAATAGTTTATGTCCAGTGACCTTTGTTTACTTTAAATTACTTTACCCCTGAACGTATGCACAGGATTTGGCCCTCTCAGTCTAGGTATTGCTGGAGGCAGTGTAGAGCAGTGGTTGATATATTTCACATCTTCTGGGCTTGCCCGCATATCCAGCCATTCTGGTATCAAATCTCCCAACTAGCTACCGCAGTATTAAAAGTGGATATTAGTCTCACCCCAGAGGCCTCCCTGCTACATCTTTAACCTCCCACACTTTCGAAGGACAAATGGTATGTCTTGGGCCATATACTACTGGTGGCGAAGGTCGCAATCGGTTAAGCATGGAGATCTTCGTCTCCACCCTCTGTAACCAAGGTAGTGGCTAAAATAAACTTCAACTATAACATGGAAACCATTGACACCCCATATTCGGCTGCAGCTACCTCTCCTTTAATCAAGTGGTTTCTCTGGGTGGAATATATGGCGCAAATCAATACCCCCATCTCTGGTGGATGCCCTCTGGGATGTGAGTCCCCAGAGGGGTTTGACTCTCCAGACTCCACTCCTTCCATAACTAAGTTGTTATCTAATAGTTCGATTTCTCCTTAGCGGTTTAGGTTTGAGTTACATTCCCCTGTTGTGGACCTCTAATCAAGGAGTCATTCCTTTACTGTAATACCTGAACTAGCGGTCTCTATGTAATTATTGGTTGTTATTTGTACCCGTACCTGTAAACTTCCTTTCCCTTACCTGTTTACCCCCCTCCCTTTTCCTTTTATTATATGGTATTGTAAACTATCTTTTACTCAACGTGTTTCACATACAATACTTGTAATGTATGTACTGATTTGAACCTTCAATAAAAATCTAATGTTTAAAAAAAAAAAAAAAAAAAGATCTTAATACATTATATTAAGATCCCTGACATCATTTAAATCTCTTAAAACTTCTTATTAAGATCTATAATATCATTTAAAGATCTTAATACATCATATTAAGATCCCTGACATCACTTAAATTTCTTATTACATCATATTAAGATCCATGACATCATTTAAAGATCTTAATATATCATATTAAGATTCCTGACATTTAAAGATCTTAATACATTATATTAAAATCCCTGACATCATTTAAAGATCTTAATACATCATATTAAGATCCCTGACTTCACTTAAAGATATTAATACATTATATTCAGATCCATGACATCAATTAAAGATCCTAATACATTATATTAAGATCCCTGACATCATTTAAAGATCTTAATACATTATATACAGATCCCTGACATCATTTAAACATTTTAATTAATCATTTTAAGACCCTTATCATTTATAGGTCTTAATACATCATAATGTAATGTAACATTACATATGACATTACATTACTCTAACATCATTTAAAGATCTTATCACATCATATTAAGATACCTAAATATCTTAATACATTATAATATGATCACTGAAAACATTTAAAGATATTAAAACATCATAAAAAGATCTGACATCATAAATAGATTTAAATACATCATTAAAAGATCCCTGACATAATTTAAAGATCTTTCTACATCATAAAAAGATTTCAATAAATCATAAAAATATCTGTTACATCATTAAAAGATCTTAAAACATCATAAAGGGGGTAGAGGGTAGAGGCTATCGTAAAACTCAAAACGGAGAGTGGAATTCTTATTGAGAGGGAAAGGGCTATGGCAGATCATCTTAACAAGTATTTCTGTTCAATATTCACAAAAGAAAGTACCCGATTGATGTGCATGGGTAATCAGCATGTCATAGAGAGATTTGTAATTGTTGGTGGGGTTAAATGTCAGTTTTTTATAGCAGTTGTCATCTGATAACTGTCTGTTGGCTTCCTTAAGGTATAGTTCTTTACTCCATACCACAATATTACCCCCCTTATCAGAGGGTTTGATGACCACATCATCCCATCTACTTAGTTCCCGTAGGGCCTGTTTTTCTTCTACATTTATATTATCAATTTTACGTGATTTATTCAAAAAGAGGTCATCCAATTCACGGGAAACTAAGCGTTTAAAAACTAGAATTGCAGGGCTGATATTAGGGTTGGGACAAAATTGTGATTGTTTTTTGAGAGTGTTGGTATCAAAACTGGGAGTCACACCAATAGGGTTATTTGCAGATTCATCAGCCAATTCCTCTAGAATTTCTAGAGCTCGTATGTCACTCATATCAGGAAAAGTAGATATATTGTCTATGTCATCAGAATCTTTTGACTTATCAAAAAAGCATCTCAATAACAGTTTTCGGGTGAATAGTTCTAGGTCCTTTTCAATTTGGAACCTATCCAGATCGCCGGTGGGTGAAAATGTAAGTCCTTTAGATAGAATACTTGTTTGGGCATCAGTGAGGATTTTGTCTGAAAGGTTTATAATCCTGAGAGCGGAATTTACAGATTCATTCTCGGATGTCAGTGGACCCAAGAGTTCTATCTCTTGGCTCGACGTCTCTCCCTGTATTGTTTTCCCTCCCAGTCTCTCACGTCCCTTTTCTTTACATTTTTGCCCCCCCCCTCCCCCTCCTTGTTTTTTTGTGGTATTGTCTATAGGGTCTCCTGATATTCTTATAGCCCCCTGAAAAACCTGCTCCGAAATGGAGCCCCTGGAAAGGGAATTTCCTTCTTCTTGACCCTCACTTTCAGATGATTCAGCATCCGATGTGATGTAGTTAGATGACCTATTTCTTCTTCTATTTTTGGGTCTATCTGATTCCCATAAAAAAATTGTTTGGGTTTCATAATCCCCTTTATCCCGTATGAATTTCTCCTTCTTTTTGTTAATTATATATTGTTCATATTCATCAAGTTCTTTTTTGATTTTACTATATCTCACTTGAAATTCATCAAGATTTTCCACAATTTTAAGTTTATCTGTAAGATTTTGTATCTCCACGTCATACTGGTTAAGAAGGAGCATATCATGTTTGATTAAAATAAGGATTAACTCCTTGGAACATTTAAGTAATGCTTGTTCCCACTCATTCCTCAGGTTTACGCTCGCAAGTTCAAAATTTGGAAAGAGTTTGGGTCTGAGGCCACGGGGGATCATATTAGTCTTAAGGTAATTATCCAACATCATTTTATTAAGATGTGTCTTTATTTGTTTAATTTGGACTTGCTTAAAGTTACGCAGGTCCAGAGACCAATTGTAACCTTGTTCCTGACTTCCCATTGCTGATTCTACGAATGGGTCATATTCTGCAGTGTTCCACTTCTACCGTCTAGATTGAATATCCTGTGACAAATTGAATTGAGCCATGTTGATTAATTGAGGCCAATGTGTTATATTTATGATAATTTAATATCAAATTCTTGGTGCTGGTAATCAAGGATTGTGGTTAGAACCACAGTATTGATACAGTTCAGTTTTAAAGATCAGATACCGCACTCGAAAGTATAGAGAAAAATCCCCCTACCGTTGTAAAAGTTTAATAGATAGTATTAAGGGAGTAAATGAGAGGAGGTGAGACTAATCAAAATTGAAATAGATTTTTATATATATTATTATATTTAGCCACCTCCTCTGGTGCTACCATTCCCTAATAGATCAACATGTACCAAAAAAAGAAAAAGACAGGGAATATGAGGTGCACTCTAGCTCCCTTTTTGAACAATGGCAATATATTTATAAAATCTCAAACTTTATTGTATATAAATTAAAACTTAGATAAATCTGTAACCACTGTTAATTAATCTGAATGTATGTTACAACTAATAGAGGGGTTTATAGTAAACACAAAGGCAGCCGATGCCAGCGAAATATAAAAACGAAAAATTATTTGTGAAATGACAAGACAATAAGTGATTAAAACCAAGAGGGAATCCTGAGGTAGGTGTCAATGATTGCTATAATAAGGTACAAAATCTATAATCAAAGTGAACCCAGCTGTTAGATGTAACGCTGTTACTAATTGCTATGTCATTCTCATAATTGCATGGCTCACATATTTAGTGGCAGTGGGATATATAGGGCAAATATGACATATATATTCATATAATGCCAAAATGGAATTAAATTGCTGTGCTGGATGATAGGTCCTCAAAAGTGGAAAATCACCCACTTTAATAATTAAATAATAGCCACCTAATATTATTACCAGCAACAGTATTAAATAATAGCCACCCAATATAATTGCCAGCAACAGTACAATGTATGCCAGTGTAGTGGAATAGCGATATTATGGCTAATAGTAAGTGCCAATCAAAGGGGCACAATAGATATATAGTAATAGATGATGCTGACAAGTGCCAAATACAACAGCACTAACAGCCTGGGCATGGAAACGATTTTGAGCTAAAAAGATTAAGCGCTAGAAGCAGCAGAATGGAAGGTGCACACTAGCTACAGGATCCCCTCGTGCACAACGCCAACGCGCGTTTCGCTCAGAAAGCGAGCTTTCTCAAGGCATCAACCAGCTGATCGACGGGTAAGTATATTTAAAGAAAGTCTAGACCAATCGCTGGAGTCACCGCTAAACACACCCCTTCTGCAGCCAATCACAGAGGGGCAGCATTATAATGGGAACGTGAAAGCCATAAGATAAGAGGAGAGAGGAATTATAACCAAAACGAAAGAAGGAGGACTAATATATTACAACCCTGGCATGTTAATAAAAAACTGCTAGGTAATGATTAGGTGTATTAATGTCCAATTATTTAGCAAAGTCTTATAGAACCATATATTTAGACAAAGTTACTGAAAGAGAGTAATAAGTCAGATTAGAGGTCTAGATATTACATAGAATGCATCATGTACTGAAACTGCATCAATATGATTATTAGATAAAAATTAAATTGTATATCAGGACATGAAGAGGCCATATATAGTAAAGGGAGAAAGATAAAATAAAAAGATTTCTCAAATAGGAAAGTTTTTGTAGATATGTAAATATATAAAATTTATAAAATAAAAAGAATTTTTCAAATAGGAAAGTTATTGCATCATGTTCCATATCAGAAAAAGTATATTACTTTAATATACATGCATCCCAACTTATTATAAATAGATAAATCCGAATATGGTGAAACTATTACAAACATAATAAATATTGAAACATTTTATGCAGATCTGATTAGTCATAAGTGTTATGGTGATAGAGATGTATATTAGTGATTGCTAATAAGCTCTTATACTAAATTCGATAGTCAATATTTAATTGTAAGAAAAATATATGTCATACCCATTTTTTATTTCAAGCAATTCACGTTAGCACACTTTCACATATTTTACAATCACTATAATAACTATATTCAAAATACATTTTCTTATTAATTATTATTTTTTACATTTATATATGTTTTATATTAATCTTAAAGGACTTTTTCACTGATATATGTTCATGATCAGTATGACATATATTTTTCAGATCAGATCTGCATACAATGTTTCAATATTTATTATGTTTGTAATAGTTTCACCATATTCGGAAGTGATCACAATCATAATAAAATAACTAATAATAATAATAATAATAATGAACAATATTGGATAATAATAATAATAATAATGTGTAACAATTATAATAAGTATGTAGAATAAAAAAAGCTGATGCACAATAAGTGATAAATAAATCAGTTAGATAATACTCGTGATGGTGAAACCGTTTTGTGATGAATAAATATGATAATTTAGTCATATAGTGAATTTGATAATAAAAAGAAGGAAATAAATGTGGACTGCATGATAAATAATGAATAAACATAATCATGATAAACATTTATATGTATTGCCTAATTATTAGGGAATATTGATCACAAAGTTCCCATCATGGGATCTCATATTACATCAGTGATAGAACGAGAGGTATCAAATAGCCATCTTAAGAAGGCATAATATACTTCAATTAAACAACATTGATTACAAACTTCAGTTGAACAACATTGATTATAAGCTGGGAGCTTCCCAAGTTTATGTCGCATTTTCCATAAATGTCTCATAAAAGTATGAGGCATCCCTATGTAGACAGGTCATGTAATACACAAATTTCCCCAAAAAATATATGTTTACCAGATGGTATATGGGTAATTCTAAATGGCCACATACTCAGGATGTAAGTTGACATAGAACATATGCAATAAATTGTCACATGGCTATATCTAGATTAGGCAGGAGATGTGTTCCTATATTGCGGTGGTCTCTAAATCACATAGATCACCACATTATATAGTAATATACCAGAGATATAGATTGACAAAGGTCATATACAATAGATTGTCTCGTAGCTATATCTAGACTAGGCAGACGATGTGTTCATATATCACAGTGGTCTCTAGATCACTTAGGTCATCGCATTGAGTAATTAGAAATCATATCACAACTGTAATCATATCAAAAAAATTGGTCTATCCCATAACTCCCTTTAGTCAGCTATATCCTATGTAGTATCAGATTTAGATGTTCCTACTTTTTGAGGGAGATATATTCCTAATCTAAATATACCATATAGTTAATATCCTCATTGAGGCCCCCTGGGTTCATTGTGCCCAGGTCAAAAATCCATTTGACTTCTCTCTTGAGGAGTTCTTTGTCCAGACAACCCCCCCTAATGCCTAAATTGACTGTCCAGACAGCCCCCCCTAATGCCTAAATTAACTCTTTCAATCACAAAGGCTTTCATATATCTTGGATTGGCTTCATGCTTTGTTAAAAAGTGTCGTGCCACTGTGTTCAGTTTTTCATTTTTTCTTTGTCAGTCCGTGCATTCCTCACGCTACCAGCATGCTCCAGAATCCTCTGTTTAAGAGGTCTGTGAGTTTTTCCAATATAACGTATGTTGCAGGGACAGGTTACCCAGTAGATTGTCCCCGCTGTATTGCAGTCTATGTAATCATTAATATGGTAAACTCTACCAAATTTGTCCTGTATACTGGTTGTGTTGATCATGTATGTGCACTCCTTACATTGGCCACAGCCAAATGTGCCTTTTTTATTTATGGTTCTCTTCCCCTTATTTTGAAAATGGCTTTTCACCAAGTGGTCCCTCAGATTTCTCGACCTCCTCCAGCTCATCATTGCCCTGTCTGGTAATATGGAATTGAGTTTGGGTTCAGATTTTAAGACGTCCCAATGTTTTTGTAGGATGTATCTTATTTCCTTCCAATGTTTGTTGAATTGAGTAGTAAATCTAAGTGTATGTACATTATTTTTCTGTTTGTGTTGATTCCTAAGTAAGGAGGATCTATTTATTTTATTAATTTTATACTGGGCCTTCTTAATTATTTTGTTACTGTACCCACGTACTCTAAGACGTTCAACAAGTTCTTTTGACCTCTCCTCAAAGAGCAGATCGTCTGAACAATTCCGTCTGAGTCGTATA
>WWET01001384.1:300746-312983 GCA_011038615.1 Limnodynastes dumerilii | reverse complement strand
CCAGAGGAACATAATAGAATGAAACGCTGCCTGTGTCAAAAGGTTTTTGAAGCCTTTTTTGAAAAATCTAACTAGAAAAATGAGAAAAAGAGAATAAAAAATGACACAAGCGCTGTGACATTTAACTAAAGTGTTCCCTGGAACATCATATAAAAATAATAAAATAAATTGTGCTAGACTGGGTGTTTAGCAAAAATACAAATATTGTTTATTACAATTAAAAATACATATAAAAACTCGTACCAGTTGCAATACAAGGGTGAATAACCTCCTGTATTAGTTAAACGGCTTATTAAATAATGTTGGGAGATATATATCCTTTAGTATTCACCGTTGGTGCACATATATTTTAGTAGATACAATGTATTTGCTTGAAGTATACGCTTGCAAGATACTGACTCGATTGATAATCAAATATATGTAATCTCACCACTCCAGATGAACGATTGAGTAGAAATCAGGAGTTGACACAACTTGATGGGAGATTTCCTCTTTTATACACCATCAAGTTGTGTCAACTCCTGATTTCTACTCAATCGTTCATCTGGAGTGGTAAGATTACATATATTTGATTATTAATCGAGTGTGTATCTTGCAAGTGTATACTTCAAGCAAATACATTGTATCTACTAAAATATATGTGCACCAACGGTGAATACTAAAGGACATATATCTCCCAACGTTAATTAATAAGCCGTTTAACTAATATAGGAGGTTATTCACCCTTCTATTGCAACTGGTACCGGTTTTATATGTATTTTTAATTGTAATAAACAATATTTGTATTTTTGCTAAACACCCAGTCTAGCACAATTTATTTTATTTTTATATAATGTTCCAGGGAACACTTTAGTTAAATGTCACAGCGCCAGTGTCATTTTTTGTTCTCTTTTTCTCATTTTTCTAGTTAGAACTTTAATCAGCAGGCATAGAGAACTTTTCTAAATAGTACTGTTCTCTTTCATGTTTTTTTTTTTTTCCCCACTTATTTCTAAGTTAAATAGCCAGCTCTGAGGAAAGTATTTGTTTCATTCAAAAGTTTACAAATCCAAGATCACTGTACTTGTATTGGATCACAAATACGAGTGTAATCCGCTGCCTCCACCTGTTGCTTGGGGCATTGTATGCTTTATTTTAGTCATCTAATTGTTTGATATCAACATGTTTTAATTGTTCTATACTTTAGATGTTTCACATCGCTTACATGAGTGCACCATTCTTTGTGTCCTACTGTATTGCGGGATTGATTTTTTTTGAATGCTAAATATAACAAAAGTTAACATTTTAATGATTAAAAAACACTCCAAAAAAAAGTTTCCTTAACTCATATGCAGCGTTTCCTTTTATTTCTAGCATACTTTTATTTGATGTTAAGTATTAACAAAAGGACGTTTATCAGGATAAGTGGCAGCAAATGTTTGCTACTCCGATATTTAAAGTATTTTGTGGCCAGTTAAAGGGGTCTTATCTGATGTTTATTCCTTTTTCATGACTTCAGCACTCACCTAGTACTTTTCTAGGCTATGTTCTGTTCAGTCTTATTTGTAAGTGCCTGAATACACATTTAGTAATAAGATTTTCTGCAAATTGTATTTACTCCTCATTTTCGTCAGTTGTTTTCCTGTAATGTACGGACGTTTGTTTCTGCAAAAATGTTCTTAACGTTTGAGGATGCAATATTTGTTTTAAAAACACTTATACTTAATATACAGATTTTTACCAATACCTTTTTTTATACTGAGACAAGGTCCTGGGTAAAACCCGGGTCCTGTGCTGGTGTGGATGAGTCAACACGGATTATCCAATCTAGGTTGTTAGTAGGTCTGAACTAGTGGTGAGATAAGGTCTACCAGGTTACTATGAAAAACTTGGATCTGAAGTTCTTGCAATCTGATATGCATTAATGGTTTGGGACCATGCCATCCCTAGTCTGCAGGACGGATACAGTGTGTAAGGTGTTAGTCAAGGAACTTTCCTTGACCAATATAGTTGTGTGGGACAGGAGTATTACATACACTTAAAGGGCCTGCTGTGTCAGTCCATTTCATTGCCACAAGATGAACATGCATTAGTTTCAATGCATAAATCTGTATAGTTCCAGTGTTCTTCCACTATAGAGCTAATTCTGTGTGCAGCCTGTAATAACACAATTCCTTAAAATGTTTTATTATGAGTTTTGTTTATTTCAATTCTGTAAATGCATCTTCTTCTTCTTCTTTAAAGAACTGAAAGCTTTGGCCAGCTTGCCATCCAAGAAGACTATGGGCATCTCCTCTGATATGGTTCTTTATGTTCGCCACATGGTGGAAAACTATGGTGAAGACTACAAGGTATGTTTAATTTATTTTGTTCCATGTATGATAAGTTGCTAGTCAAGTAATGCTTTTTTTGTGTGCAAGGCACTGTATAATTTACCTTATTTTATAATGCATATAATCTATTAGGAAACCCTGTGGTACTATAGAAGAATATTCCTGTGAAATATTTTTACCAATTGCTATATTGGCTGTAATTAGTTTCTTTAAAAAAAAAAATAATTCAGGTAATATCTTTCATGGTCAATTTAGTTATTCTCCTCTATAACTATATGACTACCTTCATTTAGACTGCAAAATAAAATCCATGTTTGTTTGGATGAGTCAGAATGAATCTGGTATTGCGGCTTCCAATTTCTTAGATTTTTTTTTGCACCACAGCTTTGTTTTGTCTTTTTTTGTAAGAAGTGGTTGTGAATAATTGAAGGTTTATATATAAAAGCAATACTTTCTATTCCTTTTTTGCAGGCAATGGCACGAGATGAGCAGAACTACTATCAGGACACACCTAAGCAGATACAGCGGAAAATCAACCTCTACAAACATCATCACCCTGCAGAATACCAGGCTCTGATAAAATCGCAAACTAAACTATCGCTATAGTTTGTGGAGAAATTGATACAGACTGTGCTTGTAATGTGAGAAGATATTCTACCCACCGTTTAGCTCTATTTTATTACAACACTGATTTGTGGAAGCTAACAAAAAAAAACCTTGTATAACACAAGAACTCTACATGTTTGTAGGCAAGACTTTGGGTTAAATTTTAATACATTTTATATTTGTTTTGGGAACATTAAATAATGACAACTCCATGAAGTACATTTTATTCTTGTGAAAAAAAGAATTTGTGGTTCCTCTTATAAAATAAATTATGTTTCAAGCAGAGACTAGTTGACTTTTCCAAAAGCCACAAGTGGGGACCAGCCCTCACATCCTGTGACCTCTTGCATCTAGTAAGTGAAGATAAGGCAATTCTTTGAGTCCACCAGTACTGACTGCCCACTCCATGAGGCAGACAACCAGCATTAGTCTCCAGAATTTGAATGTCTGCATAAGGCACTTTACTATCTTTCCAGAGTTGTTAGATAGTGATTGCTGTGTTCAAAGATGGTTTGTGCAGGTTCATTTATCTTGTGCAACCTTTCCTCCAGTAGTGATCTCACAGTCTGTAAGTTGGTGCTGTTCCCAAACCCATCACACACCGCACTAGTCCCCAGCAGTGTCACCTCTCTCAGGCCTTGGATTCTGTGTAGCGATAGCTCAGCGTAAATCTCAGAAATGCGAAGTGTAGACTTACAATCCTAAAGAGATAAACCTCTATTAAACCATTTGCTGTACTGTAAATACTGCACAAATATTACAAAAGCAAAACCCTGTAAAGAATACCCTTAAATTAGTTACATTTTGACCTACAAAACCTTCTGCCTATTTGATGCGGTCGCTATTGTTTTCAGAAGATGATTAACCCAACATTAGATAAAGAAAATGTAAGGAATAATCTGGTAATGTGCAACCTGCCATCAAGTCACTTTGTGCTCATTTGTTTGCATAAGGTGGAGCTTTTGCAAAAAATTTTGACATAAGCCATAGGGCCAGATTTACTAAGCTGCGGGTTTGGAAAAGAAGATTTTGCCCATAGCAACCAATCAGATTCTAGTTCTCATTTAACGTTACATACTAGAGAATATCAGCTATATCTGATTGGTTGCTATGGGCAGCATCTCCACTTTTCCAAATCCGCAGCTTAGTAAATCTGGCCCGTAGAGTATAGCTTTGGTTAAATGTCTAAACAACTGCATAAATATATGAAGACTGATTGATGGTAAGTGAACATTCTCCAGACAGTGACATTACTGAGTTGCTAAAAAATCTGCTACGTTGGCTGTCTTTTCCGAAGTAGAAAGAGCTGAAAGAGCCTGGGGTGGGGAGGATTAGGGAAATAGTTGGCGATACCTACCATTCGAAGCATATTCAGTTTGGGACTGGCTGAGAGAGAACGGCCCTATAAATATCATGATGTGGACCCACACCCTCTAAATATAGGCTCAGGTTTAACTGTCTGATCACAGACATTGCACAGAATTCTGGTACAAGTCAGGGATGAACCTTTAAATGATCTTCTGGTTCTATAAAAACCATTCCTTTACATTTTTGACATTTTTAAGGATATAAAAACCTGTTTGCATTATTCGTTGTTTTTTTTTGTTCTAAAATGGAACAAATCCAGCTCCCCACCAATTAGTCAAAATTAAAAAATTTTAAAAATGAAATTTTGGGAATTTTTAGTGTGACTATCTTAACTCCGTTGAGTGCCATGGGAGTGTCCTACCCTCTTGCCACATGAAAGTCGGGTTACATTAGAAATCCAGCTTTTGATTTTGGTACTGCACACTGAGTAAATAGTTATGAGAATTACATTGGCGCCTTCAATTTTATTATTGTTTAATTATAAAAATAAATACAAGGAACACCACGCAGGGCAATCAGAAAAAAGTGCTCTTTTCCTCCATCAGCTCTTCTACACTTGCAGTATAGATGGTGCTGATGTGACCTTAATGTGGTACTAGTATGACCCAAGCTTACATGAGCATCATGCCTAGAGCTAGCACAGAGGGACCACTAGAAGAAGAAAACAGCTATACCTATGTGGCACAATATTACCAGATTCCCCACTTCATAGCATTATTTGCAGCAGGCCAGGTGACCTGTTTGTGTCTGTTATTTATTAACAGGTTTTATATAGCGCTATCCAATTATGCAGCGCTTTACAGAGAATTTTTCACATTGACATCAGTCCCTGCCCCATTGGAGCTACATACTCAGGTCCCTAATGCATATATACACACACACACACATACATTGGGGTTAATATATTTAGCAACCAATTAACCTATCAGCATGTTTTTGGAGTGTGGGAGAAAATTGGAGCACCTGGAGGAAACCCACGCAGACAGGGAAAACAAAACTCAGATAAGGCCTAGTCCGGGAATCAAACTCATGACCCCAGCACAGACACAAGTGCGACTCACTGAGCCACCATGCACAGTAAGTAGCACTTGCAGTGGATCACACGGGACCCATATTATTTTTAAGCTTCTCTAAGGTATATGAAATACACATATAGCATGTCTGTGTGAACCCTGGTATCTAAAACTGCTAAACACTGCACAGATTTTCAACACCAAATCCAGTAATTAAAATAACTACACTAGAGATGCTAAGTACTTACCTGCTTATTTGCCAGCACCATCAATGGTAGTTGGGGGGCTTCTTCCAAAAGCCGGTGCAGTTCATGTCTCGCTAGATGTAAGCGTTTGTCATCAGTAGAGTCCACAACAAAGACCATAATGTGGGCATTCTTAAGATATTGGTTCCAGTATGTCCGAAGGTTCTGACTGCCTCCAACTAGACAGAAAAGAGTAGTCATCAATATTACAGTATCATATTTATATTTAATATAGCAGTCCACTTCTTTCCCCCTCCTTGTGTCTTATGTAAGTTTATCCCTGCC
This sequence comes from Limnodynastes dumerilii, assembly GCA_011038615.1. NCBI lineage: Eukaryota > Metazoa > Chordata > Amphibia > Anura > Limnodynastidae > Limnodynastes > Limnodynastes dumerilii. Next base: position 307,154 of record WWET01001384.1, on the reverse strand, counting down.
ACTTAGTGTGTGAGCTCATGTGAGTAGGTCCCTCCATCCTAGTCTTATTCTCACCTCTACCACTTCCCCCTCACTTTGTACCCTCTTATCCCCCTCGGCTACCCTTTCACCCCATCCCCAATCGGCGGCTCCCTCTCAACCTGTTACTGTGTTCTATTCCCTCCTCCCTGATCTTCCAAGCTTGACACCTTGCATTTCGCATGTGTTTCTCAACCTCGGTCAGATAATCACTGCAGAAATGCCAACACTTTAAGCCCTGATAACCTTGTCACACTACACTAGAGAAATTATATAATGATCCCCTAGTTGTATAAAAGACAATCTAAATTTTATGTACAGCAGAGGTGAAAGTATTATTTAGTTGTAGCGTTCTCTGCAGTGCTTTACACTTTGCAACAAAGAATAAACTATGGTATGCAAACTTACCCTCTAATAGTTCAATCCTCAATCCTTGGCTGAGTATTTCAGCTGTATTAAATCCATGAGTTGGTGCAGAGCTGGATCTTGTGGTGTTGGTGCTCAGTGCATGAATTATGCTGCTTTTACCAGCTCCATCCAAACCCAGGACTAAAATTTGTCGATCCAAGTAATTTACCTGTAAATATGGGAAACATATGGGTTAGCTTAAGAAAATAAGTGGAAATTTAGAAGTGGCGGTATGAAAATATAGAAATAATAGAAGTAAATGGAGTTTTATAGCTTTTCAGTTAGAGAGGTGATGGTATGCAATGCCCCCGTATACCACCTGACTTTGAGACCTGCTCTAGGATACGGGAACTTCTTCCTCCATAGTTTTAACTTATTTCTATATCTATGTATTAGGGTTACCACCTTTTCAGCAAAAAATTCCCGGGCACGTACCCCCCTCCCCCCATGGGGAAAAAAACCGTAGAAATTACACATTTATTTACTTTAAATTTGCTTTAACATAGACATACACTTACATACTTACCGTACATATTCGTTCCCCATACATTTCCCCCCCCCGGAACTTCTTCCTCCATAGTTTTAACTTATTTCTATATCTATGCATTAGGTTTACCACCTTTTCAGCAAGAAATTCCCGGGGACATACCCCCCCTCCCCCCACGGGGAAAAAAAACATAGAAATTACACATTTATTTACTTTAACATAGACATAAACTTACATACACGTTTCCCATACATTACCCCCCCCCCATGCCCACATATTATAACCACACATTACCCCCTCCCCCTTCACATACTACTTTCTCTTCACCACTTTAACCCCAATAAGCTTTTATAAGTCTCTTACCTGTCTGAGGTCTTCCCCTCTCTTCTTTCTCACCCTCTGTCCTCTGCGGCACCTCTGCTTTCAGAATGACGCTGACGTAACCATGTCAGCGTCACGCTGATCAGGGAGCGGTATTGCCATAGCAACACATACACAGTGCCTGGACACAGCGGTTTTGTCACTGTGTATGTGACTCAATGCAGTGTCCGGGAATAATACTATTTCTATAATTACATTAAATTTCAGCAGCATGGAAGTCTCAATTATCGGACTGTCCAGAGTAATCCCGGACAGGTGGTAAGCCTACTATGCATTGATTTACTGTTTTTAACAGTTTTATTTATTGATGTTAAGAAACACTTTTGATTAAACTATTATATATATATATATATATATATGCATGCATGCATATGGCAACATCATGATGGCAGAAGAAGGGGAAACACCACTCTATTGAAACATTTCAAGAACCTGTTGGGTTTTTAATTAACTTAAGGGACTATCTGGAAAATTATTATTTTTAGAATCACTATTGATGGATTATTTTTGTGTTGATCACTACTTCATGTTGTTAATATTTCTTCCTGGACCACTGTGGTTATATAATGTTTGTGCATGGTTTGTATTGATCTGTTTTTATGCATTAAGAATATTTTTTCTTTTTTGCATTGATTAACAGAGAAAATATAGGATAATTGAAATATTCAAAGGTTAATTTTATGAGCAAGATGGATGCTCTCAGATAGGACATCAGTGATCTTATGTTCTGATGGCATTAATCATTAACTAAGCAAAATACAACTATAAAGAATTTTTATTCCAGTACTATAGAAATGTGTTATTCATTTACCACAGATCATAAAGAGATCAAAACTACATGAAACACAGTTGCTTGCTTTCTTTAGGCTAACCATTGATGCTATGTCAGCTATAGACAAATGAAGAACAATAGTACTGGCAATCTCAGTTCAAATAAATGGGTGGCTATGGGAGGCCCTTATGTGAGGAGATACAGCAGTGTTGTTGCCTATAGGTCACTGTGACTACCAGGAGGAGCTAGCTACAGCTAAACACACAGCTGTGATAATTAACGGGATTCCTGGAATTCTCATGTGGGGATCTCTTAATAAAATTGTAATGACTTCTAGTAACCTAATTTGCAATGCAAAAGTACATAAGATCAACTCAAAACTAAATTGACTAGAGTAGGTAGGAACAGGGATTTTGTGCATTTCTCAACCTATCTCCATGTATACACTGGTCTTCCAGTAGCCAGCATATAACTTTAATGACACCACCTTTAATGACTGTGCTTCTGTAACCATTATCACTGGCCGCTTTCCTAGTGCTTGTGTGTAACTTAAGTGTCACCACTAACGTGTGTGCGTGTTTGTTTCCAGGACACAGTCACTGGTCATCCTGCTAGTGCCTGGTGTATGACCTGTAGTGACACCCTACCCCTGTGTTTGGTACTCTCCTCACCTGATCACACAGCGATCTGTACTCCAGCTGATAGAGCGTCCTCTTTACCCTCCTCCTCCCTGGTACATAGCGGCTCCAGGCGATAAACAGCACGGAGCCCAGCGCAGCTGCCGCCGCCCCGATCATCATTGACAGGTTCCTGAGGGCGGCCATCAGCCCACTACCTCTACCGGGCACCCAGCCCAGTCATGGCGTCACCACCAGAAACACGCCTCCAGCTACAATTTAAATGAATCTTAAAGAGAGCGCAGCCCCAGAAGAAGCTCCGAAATGCGCATGTCTAAGAAGAGTCATATACCTGAGTAGTCCGTGTATATGTATAATGTACCAGAAACGTTCCCCAAAAGATCAAAATAATGACTTGGTCACCAGGGTATTACATAGAGCAAACACACTAAAAGGCCCAGCAGTGGTCGAACTGTTTATGAATTATGAATATTCAAACAGACCAGGTTTTTCAACCATTTTGTCGGTATTCAGTAGCAGTTTAATTCGGTATAGCAGTTTGTTAATAATAACTCTTTCACGTTGCACCAAAAATCCAGGTTATTGCCAGGGCAAGCCCCGATGAACCGGGTCGAGTGAAAGTGTCCCTGAATTGGACACAGGTCAAAAGCAGGGTTATTCCCAGGTCTGGCCTGAGTAGCCTGTAGTGTGAAAGGTGCGATCCTGGTTTTTCAATCCAGGTCACACAGAAAGCACTTGATTTGAGTAATTTGTTTTTTATTGGCCATCGCAAACAAATTACACAGTGTGAATTTGGGTCAACACTGCAGTTCATAGACCCGAGATATTGCCTGGCCGCAACGAAAAGTGGTACAACTGTTTAAACGCAGAATTTTCCTGGTCACTCACTGTCACATTCTATAACACGCGATTTACTAATATATTTTTGAATGATACTTATCTGAACCAGACTCACTTCTCCTCGCAATTGAATAAAACACGTTGAACACAAACAACTTGGCGCTGGGGATAAATAACTCCTGATAGAGTGTATATGGCCACACTAGACGCTGCTAGGTATAGGGTTGGTAAAGCCATGTTGAAGCAAAAACAAATCACTATAAAAAGAAAACAACCAGGCTGTCCTATGTGGCAATAAACACCTATAAAAAAAACCTGAAAATAACCTTCCAAATAAACTCATAAAACATATGCTTTATTTAATATAACAAATCTAGTACCAGATAAATAAACATTAAATCATTAAAAATATTTAGTACAAATAACTACATTAGCCATATAACTTTAAATAAGCTTCCCAATAAAAAGTATGAAAGTAAGATGTATTGCACAGTCCCACCCTGCTTTCAAAGTCTCCACAAATATGCTTTCCACAAGATTATATCCAATTCAATAGTTGGTGTAGATCCTGAAAGATTATAAGACTCTAGAAATCAATATTGCACTGTCCTGATCAGCAGTCTCTCACTCTGCTTAATATATGTTAATTTGTATAAACAATGCCGTCTCCACAACAAATGTGGATCCACTTTCAAAATAAGAAGTGCAAAAGATAGTTATAAGTTGATCCATTTGTATAAACATCGATAATAGGTAGAATAATATATCAAAATATGTTTGCCTTACTAGTCTTCTAGTAGAAATATCCTTTTAGCAACATAGTTGCAGGTTTTCAGCAAGCATATAATCCATCTGTGCACCTGACGGCAAGGCTAATAGGCATCAGTCCACTCTCTCCTTTTCTCCAGTTTCGGGGTCTGTCGATGTTATTTAGCAACTCGGCAACTCAGATTTGTTGGATTATAACCACATTTTTGACGCGTTTCCTCTTCCAGTGCTCAAGCCACATACATGGACCAGCGCTCCACAGAGGACCAGGCCTGTCTCCCACCAAGGTACTGGGGGAAGAATACCTTCACCAGGGTCATCCTGCATTACTCCTGGGGGTCTAGATCTGGAGCTCTTCTTACAGGGGTGCAGTGGGCACACAGTCTCACAGTCTCTTCCATCCTTCACTCCCTAGCAAGAGACCCCTGCTGGCAGGACTTAGGGTGCAATAAGGGGTGCAACACCTCAAGAATTACCCTTACTGGGAGCACCACTCTGCAAAGTTAAGCCTCATATGTTTTGCTGCACTGTGTTCCTTCAGACTGCGGGAATGCCTCTCTTGAAAGTGTACTGCTGTTAATGTTGTAACCTGGGTGGCCCAGCCATGGCACAACCCTGATGTAGGGTTCAACGTACAGTGATATGCCCTCCTGCACCCTTAGTGGCTAATCCACCAACCCCCCCTCACCTGTGCCTTCACTAACACTTTCAGACCTCATCCGTATGGGAAGAACAAGGCGCCCGTCGCAATGGCAGCCGTCTGTGCAAAATAGAGACTCTTCTCCTCAGATGGACTTGCGACAATACCTTTCTCCGACCACCCAGGCGTCTCTAGAGCAACCAGTCCCGCCCGACAATCGGGTGGCCCTGCCGCAAGATCTAGACAGCATGGCCTCCTCACAGTCCGCTAACCCTGCTACCACCTCTGCGGAACCAACCACTCTGAGCGAGATTTTGACACATCTCAAGTCCCTCTCCACAAAACAAGACATTAGAAACCTGGAAACAAAACTTCAGGACTCTCTCTCCGCGGCTGTGGCCAATATCCATACTGAACTGTCCGCAATTGCTGATCGGATCACAGCGCTTGAAGATGACCGGGATGTTACCACAGATTACCTTTCAACTCTGCAAACCTCAGTTCAGTGCCAAGCTACGGACCAAAGGGCCCTTAGGGATCGGGTGGATGATTTGGACAACCGCGGGAGGAGAAATAACCTCCGAGTGAGGAGCATCCCAGAGGATATCCCCACACATGGTCTGATAGATGTCCTCACTAACATTTTTAACTCACTTTTAGGCCAGGATCCCAACACCCAGATTGTGTTTGATAGAGCGCACAGGGCGCTTCGTCCCAGAGGCACCAATTCAGAACATCCCAGGGATGTCATCTGCAGATTGCACTACTTTGCGGAGAAAGAGGCAATCCTGAGAAAGGTCAGAGTCTCCGATACTGTTCACTTCGAAAATCATCCGATCCAAATTTTCCAGGACCTCTCCTGGGACACAATCCATCAACGCAGAGCCTTGAAACCCCTGACTGAGGAACTTCGCAAGCGCAACATTAAATATAGATGGGGGTTCCCTTTTAGTATCCAGGTGACGATGAGTGGCAATGTGCACTCTCTCCGGGAACCATCTGACACGGAGCGATTCTGTACCTCCCTTGGGCTTCCGAATATCCCGCTTCCGGAGTGGCGTGACTGGTCATATGGCCCACCAGTCCCGCAGCCGCCCTGCCAAGAAAGATGGCACAAAGTCCAGAGAGCATCTCGCAGAAACTCGGACCCCCCAGGCGGAGCTGTACCCTGAAATTTTGACGACAACACGGCCTTGTTGCTTGCAGAGATCTGGTCTCTCCTCCTATCGTCCCGACGCTAACCGTAGTTACATTAAGGACTCGGACCCTGCGTTTGGGCCCTGGGACTTTGTTTAGCTTTTGTATCTAGGCTGATCTACTGTGAGCCTTGCATACTAATTATCCTGTTATACACGTGTGATAATTCGGAAGATAAGTTTGTAGTGCCATATATATACGCCCTAAGCTTAAAGAATGAATCCCCCCGCCACCTCTCACATCCTTGTATTACTCTTCT
>WWET01001384.1:272767-286485 GCA_011038615.1 Limnodynastes dumerilii | reverse complement strand
AGTACTCTTATCATGTGCCTCCAGGCTCCAGCCCCTCCCAGGTTTTTTTTACCTTACCTGTGTCCTCCGAGCAAGACTGCGGCTAGAATTGAAGTCCCGCGGTGGCCGAGACTTGCAAGGGAGATGAAGCCCCGCGATGGCCGAGACTTGCAAGGGAAATGAAGTCCCGCGGTCACAGAAAAGCCTGTGACCGCGGGTAACCATTTTAAAAGCATTTATCTACAGTCTGACTCCAGACCAGCGCTGCACTAGGCGACGCTATTTCTTAGCCATAGGTGGCATCACAGGGCGGTGTCCCCTTTGGCTGGCGCCCCTCGCGGGTGCCATCCTGGTCAAGGTGTAGATACATCTCTGTCTAACAGTATACTATACAATATTAAAGCTATCAAAATATCACACTGACTAGATTCATATAGGATCATCTAAATTCATTTACAGAAGTAATCATCATAATGATTATATGAATAGTGAATATAATAATTACATGTTGAGTTCTTGAATAATATTCTCAATGTCCTGCCGTGTTTTCTCATCTTCTTCTATCCTCTTGTTTAGGTATTCCTGCATCTCAGCCAGGACAAGGGCCTTACGCTTCACCTAAATCAGAAAGAAAGAAATTCAGAAAGTGGAAAGAGCCGGAGTTTCCCCATATGTCTGACTCCATGATTACTGACAAGTATAGCAGCAATATAGTAATTAATGCTCTGCATCTGTTGCAGATTGTAGAGCTTTCATTTTAAAGCCTTTGCTTTATTACTGCTGTACTTGCCGAAAATGATGAAGTCAGACAGATGGGGAAACTCCAGCCACGATAAGTCATAAAGGGCCTGATAATTGGATAATGGCCACACATTACATGATATGAGGAGAAACCTAAGGATGATATAATTCAAGCATGCCTAAGATCATATAATCGGACCAGAGTGTTTCTGGTACGAATATCTTTTTCTTGGAAAATCCATCCGGACCACTGCAATAATTGCCCAGATAGTCTGGTAATCGCTGTAGTGTGTGGCCAACTTTACACAACTTGCGTGACTTAGTAATAATCGTTTAACCTTGGGGATGGCAGTATGTGTCTACTTAATAAGTGCAATCTATGGTTGCAGCTGAGAAAGAGAAGAAGCTGCATATGTTAAATACCTGCTGTTCATACTCCATTTTTGAACGCCTTGCCAGACAGAAGCGCTCCCACACTGGAAGCTCCAGTCCTTCTGGCATATGCTCAGGAGCATCTAATTCATCCATAGCTTTCATTAGCTGAACAACTGAGTCATTGTATGCTTTTGATGATCCTGGACGATCACCAAATGGTGCCTCATTTTCTGTCTGTGTCCTCAGATGCTGGACTCTAAAACAAAGAAAAAAACTAAGCACATCATGAACAATTACAAGTTGCTGCTATAAACTAACCAGCAAACAGGCAGCAAATCATTATAATACATAACCAATATGAAGGTCTAAAGATCAGAGTTAACTTTAGGTCTAGTATAAAATTCCTTAACATATTATTACATAAAAACTAACTTTTAACGATCATTCCATTCTGCCTCACTGTCATGTTTCCTGTGTGTCTAGTACCATATATAACTACAGAGGTTAACATTTCAAGTATCATACCAATGCAGATATTCAAACCATAAGGAAAATGTCCAAACAAAATAGTACCTTGGTCTTCGCTTGTACAGTTTATAAAGTTGATCCACATAATGGGCCTGGATGTCAGAAAACTCTTTTTTAAAGCCTCGATCTAATAACTAAAGTAAACCAGAAGAAATCAAATGAAGTGAATAATGTGTGTGCATAACACTTCATAAAAATGCTTGCTCTATTTACCTTATCTTCTGCCACTAGGTCATCATAGGATTCCCTGAATGCCTCCACCTCAGCTTTGAAAATTTTTACTAATTCAAATGTTTCATTCTGTAATGAAAATATGTTTTACTTCGAAATCTATAAAATAGTCAAAAATAATTTTGAAAATGTCCAATTTCATGTTTCAAAAATGATGTTTGCGACTAAACAGCTACATAAAAATTTAAAACCCATCATTTACACAAGAGAAAATATAATTTTGACGTTTATGATTAAAGGCTTTTTAAAGTCTATGTTTTTCAAAATGAAATAGGAATTTTCTTTTTTTCTGTAGTCAAAAACAAAAAAACATGATTTAGTAACACGAAGAGATGGTCAGGATTTCTGCCCCTTATATGTATGTCCAGCTTTCATTTCTGCCACTTATATATGTCTAGCTTCCATATCTACCCCTTATATGTCTCCAGCCTCCATATCTTGCCATTATATGTGTCCAGCCTCCATATCTGCCCCTTATATGTCTCCAGACTCCATATCTGCCCCTTATATGTCTCCAGACTCCATATCTGCCCCTTATATGTGTCCAGCCTCCATATCTGACCCTTAAATGTGTCCAGCTTCCATATATGCCCTTTTAGATCATGCCACTTTAATGTACATAGTATATTCCAAAACCAGTTCCTATTCCTACACAACCTCCATATGAGTCACTTGACAAGCCAGCCCAGTCCATCTCATCCCACCACAGGTCCACTATTCCCCTGCAGCTATAGTGCTCACAAATATATCCTAAAAAGACCAAAAAAAGTGAGAAAATTGTAAGAAATTGACAGATCCTTAACGGTTAAGCCATACTATCTACATTCGCAATAGCTGGGGCCTACCTTGTCTATTCTTACTCAAGAGCAGAGAAAACCACAGAAATCTGGACTGAATATGGGGATATGGCTCTAAATATTATTCCTTATTATTGCTATTATTATTTTATATTTTAAAGAAGCCATTGTGGTGTATGTAGCTCTTTCTCTCACCTTCTGCTTCCGCTTTGTGCCCAGGATATAGTTTAATTGTGCTGCTCTAGTATTCATCTCATCTTCTATGAGAATTGTGAATAGAAGGTTGCTTATCTTCATTTCCTCCTGTTGAAGTAAAGATGTTCAGTCTAAACAGATCCAGCAGCAAAATCCAGTCACATTTCAGTTGTTAAATGCTGCATTTATTTATAAACCAATTTGGACTCTCATTGATATTTTTTCAAAGGTAAAAAGGAAATTAAGATATTTCACTTGCCAAAAAGTCATATATATCTTTAATTACCATAAGCCACTCCATACAATTACTTTAAACTGAGCTCATGTTTGCTCCAGCAGGGAAAATGAAGGAAGGAAAGGCTAAAGCAGCCTATAAATGACAGAATCTCTAGCAAACTAACACAAGTAGTAGTAACACAAAAGTGAGACAAAAAAGCAATGTCCTTTGCATTAGATATTAACACACATTAACCCCAGTACACATAGGGTCTTTCAGTTCCCATATCCCTCCTATTGTCCACAGTGTTAAGTTTCATATACATTTTCATACCTTAAAACTTTAATTCCATTTGTTCTACCTAGTATTGGCTAAATATTGTGAAAAAGGACTGTAATGTTATTCAGTGGCACTACTGAAAGCACTCTGCAATTGGGCAGAGAGGGGTCACTACTTCTCATTACACTACACGCTATTCAGTCCAATCAGGAAACAGCTCTGACTGGAGGATCAAGTCAAGCCTCCTTATCTGGGACCTTTGTTGGATCACAAACAAAGCAGACCACTGTATGACCCCCATAAAGCAGAGGGATCCAAGATCCAAGATCCAGATTTCCAACAAATGGATATTTTCTGAGTGGTCAGATCAAGATTTGTGAATGAGCACACTTCCGAGCACCGCTTTCAGAATGCAAATCAACTCAATCCAGATGTCCAACTTTATGTACTTTAAACAGCTTATATCAGTGGGTTATGCTCGCAGGAAGGAGGGGTGTATTTTTTTAATGTACAGTAAAGGATTCATAGGGTCGACCAAGCCATGCAGACATCAGACACCTTAAAACTTTAGTTACATTTGCATTTAAAATGACAGATCAGAAGTTTAAAAGTAGAGTTCTGATGCCTGTGCAAGGGAGTTGTTTTCATTGGTGCGCATGGATGCAAGGATACAGTGAGGGTCCACTATTGGATCTCTGAACGCAGCTCTAGGATCTGGCCAAAGTCTGCATGTGAAAACAGTGGATCATTTTGCCTTTTGTTACACATTCTGCCAGATGTCTTATCATTGGCAATACTATTTCCATCATACAGCATTTATCATGGCTATCTGAAATGGAAAGCAATGTTACATGCAAATACATCATTTGCTTTAAATAGGATTCCAGTTTACCTGGTAAATGACCATTTCAGTTTTCACCTTCTTTTCAAATAATCTTGTCAGAATGTCATCAAAAGCATGTGTGGATTCCATGATTGAAGTCTGGATCTTTTTCATTTCTGCCTCTAGTATCTAAAGGTAATTCAGCAGACATCAGTGTCCTAGTAATATAGGACTGTATTCACACCTAAAAGTGAGTTAGGTACTTGTGAAGCCCCTAACCCGCCCCCATTTTTAGGTACCTAATGGCACTTGAGTGCTCTAGGGCTACTTTATCTTACCGTGCGTAGTTTCCTTCTTAAGAAAGAAACTACGCATGGACACTGCCTCCCCTTGCCCGCCCCGGCTAACCTATATTCCTCCCGCCTACCACTTCAACCTAAACACTCCCCGAGGTGTCATTAGCACGCCTCTCCCTAACCAGACTAATCCTTGCGGTCTTCAAAGGCCGCACAGAGGCAATCTACATACCTAACTGGTACGTAGATTGCGTAAATGTACTACTGTGCATGCACAGTATTTACATTGAGCAAGTTACGCTCCTAAGAAACCGGAGCTTCTTAGGTGTGAATACAGTCCATAATGTGTTCAACATAGACATTAACAAGCAAAATATACTTATTGGCTAGATGAAAGGAGATGGACACTCATTGTTCTATGTTAGCATGTTTAGAGAAAATAAAATAAAAGATGAGGGAAACACATATGCAGGGTGCCTCAACATGTGGCTGCTTGGTGGCGATGGAAACCTGCACCCTGTCAATTCACTTAAAGTTCTCCTTAACAAAGGCGTACAGGGGGAGTTTCCCAATAAATGACCTGGCAACACATGCTACAGAGAATCCGATTGTCATATCTTACCTTCCTATACTTGTCCTTCTCCTCATTCAGCTCCTTGCATTTTTTATCAAAGTCTTTGAACTGCTTCTTCTCATCTTCAGTCCATTCTGCTTCTGCCTTAGACAAAAATGCTGGACGTTGTACTTCCTGAAAATGATAAAACGATGAAACATCACAATTAGTAATTATATGACACTTTTTTTTTTATTATTCTTTATTTTATTTTTTAGAACTGTATTTAAGATTACAGATATGGTAAAAGAGCATAGCAGAAATACAGGTCTACTTATGTACATACTATAGAGCATGAAAGTAGTAACATGGATATGTCTGTATAAACTTATCTAGAAGCAGAACAAATTAAGTAAAAATGAGATCTAATCTATTGAAATGCCTTTAAAGGAGGGTGATGGATTACAGTTTTGTGTTTTCTTTTGGCAGGGGGGGATTTAGGTGTTGTGGGCAGGGGCTAAGGGAAGTCAGGCTAGTAGCAAAATAGTAGGTAGGCAGGCATTAGGGGCCGTATTCAGAGAACCTTTTTCGTGGCGAGTCCCGTGCGTATTTTTAGGTTAGTTTCAACTGTGCCTGCGTAGTAACTTTATTTACGGAGTTCATGTTGACTATACGTGCGGAAGTGCCTCCCGAACGGACATGTGAATCGCACATGGGTAAATACGCACAGATCTCCCACGTTAAAATACGCACGTGAGAATTTTAATAAAAATGGACGAGGGGAGGCATTTGAATGGAGTGTGGGCGAGGTGTAGTCGCGGTTAGTTAGATACGCACGTACGGCACGCAAATGCCCACAGAAAGGTAAGGCAAGTCCAGGCACTTGTAAGTCACATAAAACCCGTACTTTTTTAGGACGGTTCTCTGAGTACGGCCCTAGATGCATTGTTAAGTCTGTGATGACCTTAGGTCTATAGTGCGGTCACAGGGGTAGAACGGCTCCAGTTGTTAAAATCAGGGCTTTCTTTGAACTGTAGCCAGGGGAACCAGGTTTTAACAAAACCTTCATTTTTATTTTCTGCTGAGGTGATAATGACCTCCATTATCATATAAAAATCTATCATGGTAAACCATTCTTTAATCATTGGAGGCATAGATGATCTCCAGTGTACTGGAAGAACTGCCTTCGTTGCACTGTTCAAGCGGACAAAAAGCAAATGTTTGTATGCTGTTAGGGAGTGCTGGGGGAGAGACAGGAGCCAAATCTCGGGGGACATGGGAACTTCAATTCCGGTGATTTTGCGAGTAATGTTATACACAGATTGCCAGAAGTGCCACCAAATGTATGTAAATATACCTATAGCCTTGGAGTATCTCCAGCACTGAGAGGAGCTGTAGAGATATTGTGTAGGCGATGTGGCGTCATGTACCATCGGGACAGGATTTTGTATAGTGTTTCACTAACAGTTAGGCTTAGTGAACCTAAATGTGTGGCTCTAAATATTTTCCCCTATTCTTCTTCAGTCTGGGAGAGTTGGAGCTCATCGATCCAACTGTAAACAAAGGTAGGGGGTGTCGATGACACATTTTTTAGTTAATATGAGGGAACATAGATCCATAAATATAATTCATTAGCCTAATATTTAGATAATCACTGCCTTGCAAGCACTGGCCAATAATTGATTAAAGAGTCACCATTTTGCATAACACTATGGAATCATGTCTGGAACCAGCAGCTGGCAGATGGTGGGGGGTGGTCTACAGATGCTATTGGTGGCTTTTATGGGTTTTCTAGGTGATTGGGCTCTCATTCTCAAATATAGGCTACATGAACCAATGTATGGACTCTCACTGCTTAGAGCTGTGACCACCTATAGAAAAAAATAACTTGAAAGAAGTTGGTGGATTATTATATAGTTGAAAGGTCTGTATCAAATATTTTTGTATTTTACTACAGCCGCAGTGGCAGGTTGGCTATTTGTTACTAAATGGTGTGTTGTGTCACATTTTCCTTGTTTTTATATAAAACCTAAGCTATAATCTTATATTCTATAACTTTTAGTATTAATCAGTAAACAAATTGTAAAGAAAGTGACATAACCCAAAAAAGGAATAATATAGTGAGTGATGTCTACTAAAACATGAATTTTATCCAGTCTTTTTCTCATTATATTTCTTATTATATTGCGTGAGGCTGGCAGTCAGCTAATGAGACAGCTTCTTGCTGGTAGAATGATCCTTTATTTTTCACAAATCCATATATGCAGCAAACTGTGGTCAGCACCAGACGGCCTTAGCTCTGGCTACACATAGATCTCCTATATAGTTCCTGGTTTACTAGCTGGCATCGGTCACCCCACCCACAACCATAACTGGCCCTTTTATTTTCCTCCCTTTTATTCTCCTCCTCCTACAGCCAATTACACCCATGTGGTGCACCTGTGTGTGAGTGTGCTGTGGGAAAGGCTGAGGGGAAATTTAGCCTTGTCTGCAGCCTGTGCCTGGAAGCTAATGACATGGCTGGGTCACTTCAATATAAAGTATTGTATAAATATATTTAAATTAGGTCTATTGTGAGCTGCTGTTTATCATTGAATTTCTTATTAAACCGCTATACTGATGGCACTGTATATACAATTTTGTTAAGTTTAAATTGTGTTAACTTCAAATTTAGAGAAAATATTATCATGCACAGGGGTATTTTAAGAAGTGAGGGGGCCCCTTGTGTAGGATTTGTACATGCCTCCCCCAATCTTACCTGAGACAAGATTGTCCCGATTCGTGGACCTAAAAAGGGGCAGGGCCTAACTGCGATGTAAGCCCCGCACCTTTTTCGGCCGCGAATTGGGACAATCCCACCCCAGGGGAAGGGGGGCTCATTCGGCATCTATTTCTTCCCTCCGGAAGATCTTAGAGGGAAGAAATAGATGCCGAATGGCCCCTCTTCCCCTGTCAACCCTGGGTGCAGGATGAATGCCACAGGGCCCCCTGCACTGCACACCCTGCACCAATTATAGATACGCCTATTATCATGCATTAAAACATTGGATGTAGAATCTCTGACTCTGCTGCCAACTAGAGACAGGGGCCTTATTTGAACTAAATATGGCTGAGTTTGCATGTATGAATGAGAAAGGCAGTGTGATGATTTTCAGGAAAAGGGTGGGGTTAGTTTTGGAGGGAGGATGAGTCTGCAGTTTACATTTAAACAGAAAGTCTAGTGATTGGCAAAGTGCTAAATTAAATAAAATGTCCAAAGCATGCATTTGTATTTGTCTCCATCTATGCTATGTGTATATCTGTGTGTATAGTATATCAATTGGGTTGTATATAAACCAAACTGTTAGAAGTTTATTATTAGTTAATAGATTGATGATTGTTTCAGTACAAACAGACCTTTATCATGTGTCATGTCTGTGTGTGTGTGTGTGTGTGTGTGTGTGTGTGTGTGTGTGTGTGTGTGTGTAAAGAATTAATGGGATTGCTACAAGAGTTTATAGTTAAATACAATAACTTTCATCTTAGGCAAATATATGCTAATTTCCTTGGACATTATTATGAATGTAACACAGTAACAGATTTGTTATTTGGCTATCACTTTACATGTATTGTTAATGTATAATACTTATATAGGTAGTCAAAATGACATTGAAGTGAAATTCCAGTCATTAATAAAGCCACGGTAGTAAAACACAGTCCTTAATGGGATTGCTACAAGTGTTTATAGTTAAATACAATAACTTTCATCTCAGGCAAATATATGCTAATTTCCTTGGACATTATTATGACACAGTAACACAGTAACAGATTTGTTATTTGGCTATCACTTTACACTGGTATACATGTATTGTTAATGTATAATGCTTATAGAGGTAGTCAAAATGACATTGAAGTGAAATTCCAGTCATTAATAAAGCCACGGTAGTAAAACACAGTCCTTTGTGTTCTCACCATTCTTAGTATATCTTCTTTTTTCACCTCCAGGACACCTCCCATCATGTCATTGAGTGCACGTTGTTTTGCATTGTCCTCCTATTGGAAAATAAATAATATATAAGTAAATACTTATCTATATACATAAAGGAATGGATTCAGAAGTCCAATGCCGCTGTGATCGTAACTCCTCCTCACTGTAAGCGTAAGCGAGGTTAGGACAGCGCAATCCTATATTCCGAACATGCAAAGGTAAAACACTCCCCTCGCTTACAGCACTTCCGTAGCCTGGAACTTACATTAAATTTTACGCACCAGCCCCACTTAAAATAGGGCTTATGCATAACGGAGGATAGTACGTAAGGGCTTAACCAAGCCCTTAATGAATTATTTAAATACCTTCTCCTGTCTGCCATGTCGTCCTGGCCCATTATGGGAAAGGCCTCCAGCACAAAATCCAGGATCGTGCATAGTGTGTTCCTATACATAACCAGCATGTGTGTCCATGCGCAGAACACATGCACGGAGTATTTATCAATTTAAAATGCATAAATGAGCTGTTTTCCAGAATTCATGATCCGGTACACAGTGCTATACAATGAAGCCAATGAAGTTGGTTATAACATTATTCACACATATTTTATAATAATATATGTTGCTATTGTCACGTATGTATTTTACAACTATATGGAAGACAAATGCACAGTACTTATTTCTTATTAGATGTGTGTGTGATTTTGGAGACAAAGGGTCGGATCCAGACCTACGTTCCCTTTATGTTTCAACACGTAGCGTATTTTCGCTATCGTAATTACTAGGGACTCCCCTAGGCACTCCCCTTGCTCGTACGTACTTTTGCCATTTTACACTTTCCAAACCCTACCTTAACTTTTCAAAGTGTAACTGCTGTCGCCCGTAATGGCTGCACGTATTTACGCACCCAAGCACGCCCATACTGTACGATTTAAATGCCTCCAAAGCGTAATTACGGGTGTCGTATGGTTGGCACGCCCCTTAGTTCGTAGTTATGCTCTTGACACTAGGATGGTACGTATGTTGAGAGTTCCATGCCGTAACATCAGCCGCACGCACGCGCAGTACCTGCAAAATAGTGTTTTTACGACTCCGGCTAGCGTAAATACGCCAGCATACGTAGCTCTGGATCTGGCCCCGTGATCCCAACAGATTAGTAAATCTTGCCCTGCATGTGCCTTTAATAAAGTGTTTGCAGCACTTTCCCCCAGGTATTATTATTGCATGTTAATTATTATAATTGGCCCTCTTACCTGTGCCGCCAGCCGTTTCTCCTCCTCCTGTTTGGATTGCTGCTCTGCCATTGCTTTCTGATCAGATGTTAAATATTTTTCAACTTTTATCTTATATTAGACAAAAAAGAGAAAAGAACCAGATTTATAGCTGACAAATCCAGTGCACATATTTCAATAATGATATCATTTAAAATGTATCTAAGCAAAACTGCTTAGATGAGAGAATAAATCACTTTTCGTGGTGACGTTTGGGACGATAATGATTTCTCTACATGACATATTATTATTATTCTTAGAACTTTAACATGACAGGTTCTCAGATTTTAAAATGAACAAGCTTATCATGGATACGGCAGACTCAGCTTTGTCATACTATAACAGGGAACTTGATGCATGAGTTCACCATGACAGTCCACAGCAAACAAACAGCACCATTCTCAACTTACCCTGTTAACAGTTGGGTTAAAAATTAAAAAAATTAATAAAAAATAAAATATGTACATTTTATACATGGCACTAATGCAACCCAGCAATACTCAGCTGCCAAACGCTGTAGAGGGGGGTCAGAATAGAAATATAAGACCCAACATGACCTGGAATTCAGGGCTTACATGGTATATTTTGTTAGGAACAAAAAAAAAATAAACAAAATTATCACTTCAAATATATTATTTTCTATAGAAACAAAACAAAACACATATTTACAAAACTAATCAACTCAATTACAGGCAGATTCTCTCTGATTGGTTGCAGCTAGACTTCACCTTAGCTAACCCTGCACTATAGTGTGTGACCAGCATCGACTGAAAGGACTTTAAAGGATCAGCAAACTGGCAGTCAGACTGATCGTCCATATTATCATGTAGGGTGTAGACAGCTTTAGAGTCTTGATGATTCTCACTATCGCTATAAAGTTACTTGATAAAATCTATCATTTCAATATATTTCCCACATATCATGTATGTCAGTGATTATAAGTATACCTAACAAATCTACTGCAATATTGCCATCCTGGGCACACAGAATTATCTGCATTCCCCAAGTGCCCACTAGTCATTCATATAACACAGATCAAACACAATGAAATCTGTTGTATCAAGTGGCAGTAGCTGTTAAATGGCTGTCACAGTCATGTCCCCTTCCAAACTGAACCTGGGCATCATAAATAAATGTAGCTTGAGTGTATTACGTCTACAAAGAGGAACTCTGCCATGTACTGTTTTATTTGACTGCAGACCACAACCTGCATTGTATACCTCGGAATCTTGCACCGTGAGTGCCCTTTCTGGCTTCTCATTATCTGAGAATTGTGGCTGCAGTATTTTCTCTTGAATGTTCAGCTCAGACATGATCTCTAGGATTCTCTGGTTTCTTTCAGTCACACGAGTGACTTCTTGCTCTTTCTGCCTGCAGACCACTTCAAATTCTTTGTTAAAGGCTATTTTTACATTATGGATGATGTCCTGCATTCAATAAAAGAAATAGTAAAAACTAGGTCACACTGCAAACTGTATAACATTTAACAAATTATTAAAAGACAATTAATGCTTTTGAAATATGTTTCAAGTTTTGAAAATCCAAAAAGATGCAGTAGTGGCGGTCGAGACTGTGTTCCTACCATATACAATTTGTGTGCTTCTTATATGTGTTTGGGTGGAATCTTCCTGCAGAGTGTGCAGAAAAGCTCATAGTCTAACAATATAAGGATTCATTTAACTCAATGGACCTAGAGCTTTCCTGCTTTCTCCATTCATGTGTGACATCGGGTTCTCTGTCCATTAGCGTAACCCACACTATCAGGGTCAATGCCTCCTTAGTGATGAAACCTCAATAATAAAAAGTTAAATACAAATCACACATATCAGGCGGTCCAGGGCCCCAGTGTATGTGTATTCATTCATTCGACATAAAAAGAAGCACTTTGATTTAAGTTGCCCAAATAAATATACAAGTCAACAATTATTTAACTGTGTGGTTTTTGCACACTCGACATTTGGAGAATTACCATTTAGTTGTCCAAATCATAGAGAATTTTTTCAAGTCATTAATTCTAAACAGACATCCAACTAACGAATCATCTTATCATACAGTGATCATAATAGAGATCATGGACTGGATCCAGACTTGAGAACGATACCCCATTTACGCACCCAAGGTGCAGTGCAATTTCTGCACGTAATACCTAAAGCGTAGAACTGAGTTCCGTACGATAGTATTTAAATACAAAGGGGTGGTTCTTCCCCTCTGCGGGAGTATTATTATAATTGCACAGTGTAAGTCACTAAAACTCTACACGAGAGAGGGGAGTGACAGGGGGCGTTCTCCACTTCAGTGTGGACTTTCAGACCCCTGGGCATACAGAAAGCATGGGGGGTCTGTATCTGGTGCCACCTGGGAGGTGGAAAAGGCATATGAAAGAGAGCCATTAGTCACTTACTTGCAACAATATAATTTGATTAATTTTCTCCTCTTTGCTGTGTAATTCCAGCTGACTGTACAGGTTGGAGGTATCTCCACCATACTGGTCACTCAGACTCCCAGTCAGGGCTGTGGTATCCTGACTTTTTACTGTCTCCTCCTCTACTTCTTCCTCCTCCTCCGATCCAATTTTGGCCTGAACCTCAACAATTTCTTTTCTTGCCTAAAGTGAGAATAAATGTCATATGTCTTTCTTATATTATTTCTTTTTATTACAAACCTTTGTGCTCCATATTTGATTATATACTTTTGATAGATATAGGATAAGCAGTTATCATTTGTGCAGAGATTGGTGTCCTTAAAGCATATCACAAGTATGCTTTTTCATACAACGCAGCAAGAGATTACCCCATTAATTTCCCAGACCAAAATATATAAGATTACAGTACATATGAGGTGAAGTGGAAAGGTCAGTTTATTAAGGTGGAAAGCCAAATCAGAAAATAAGGTGTATTATACAACAATGGAGAAATAATGTCTTGTTAACGCAAAGACACAGCAGTATAGGTTTCACATGTAGAAAATGAATATATAATAATAATATAGGGGTAGATCCAGACCTACTGGCTAGTTACGTTACAACGCTAGCATAATTACTATGCACTCCCCTAGACACTCCCCTCAGCTGTTTTACACTGCACAAACCCTACCTTAACCTTTCAAAGCGTAATTACGTGTGTCATATTGATGCCCCCGCCCCTTCGTCCGTATTTACGCTGATTGTATGTATGTTAAGAGTTACATGGCGTAACATCTGCCGCGTGCATGAGCAGTAAATACAAATGGGTGATATTATGTCATTGGCTAGTGTAAATACGCTAACGTACTTAGCTTAGCATCTGGCCCATAATAATAAATTAGAGCATAGTCATTTAAAAAAAGTTTGTGTGTTTAGACCAGGAGCCAGATTTACTAATCTGCAGGTTTGGAAAAGTGGAGATGTTGCCCATAGCAACCAATCATATTCTAGCTTTCATTTTCCTATTACATACTAGAGAATGTCAGCTAGAATCTGATTGGTTGCT
>WWET01001384.1:248407-269576 GCA_011038615.1 Limnodynastes dumerilii | reverse complement strand
GAAGTTCTTTTATGCCTTTTTTCAGACTTTTCTTTTGGTCAGCATATTTCTGTGTTTCTTTTTTCCTCACCTTTAATGATAAACATTTAATATTAGATGAAAACAGTTATCAGTACAGGAACTTCTCTCCTTAGAAGTGGTCACTGTAATTGCATGACTATTTCAGTTGTTACCATGAACACAAATCACATAGGCCCGGATCCAGAACCACATCCTTCTTCCATAGACGGACGTAATTGAATGAACAATAGCAACTGCGCATGCGTAGTAGCTATTGTACGTACGTAATTGTACGTAATCTGCGTATCGTTTCGATACGTAGATTGCGTATATGTGGTCTAAAAGACCGCATATACGCATATCATTTGGCAGAACAGGTGCAAAAAAGTAATTGTTTACTCACTTAAGCTGGGCACACACTGCAAAAAAATTCAACAAAATGCAATATATTTTAATTACATTGCCAACAACTTTAGTCCTGATGAGCCGGTACATGTATACACACTGGCCCTGATTCACACTTAAGAGTGAGTTAGGTGAGGACAGAACCGCACCTAACTCACTTGTGCAACCCCTAACATGCCCGCCCCCCGTTTTAAGGTACCTTATTGCACTTAAGAGTACCATAGGGCTACCTTATCTTACTGTGCGTAGTTTCCTTCTTGAGACGCAAGACCAATGACTCTCCTCGCCTCCCCCCGGCTAATCTAAATCCGTTCCCCCTCCCAATTCTAATTAAATACTCCCCAAGGCGGCATTCACATTTTTTTATGTCAGTTTGTTAATTATAATTAAGGATATCATGGCCCTACAAAATATAAAATTGTTATATGATATAATAGTAAAAGAAGCATATATGTAAATAAAAAATGCGATGATTAAATGTTGACTGTCATTGTTAGCATAGTTAATACAAAAGCCTTCCAGATGCAGTGCGTTATATCA
The DNA here is from genome assembly GCA_011038615.1 of Limnodynastes dumerilii. Lineage (NCBI taxonomy): Eukaryota > Metazoa > Chordata > Amphibia > Anura > Limnodynastidae > Limnodynastes > Limnodynastes dumerilii. Next base: position 268,631 of record WWET01001384.1, on the reverse strand, counting down.
GTTTTATCCAATATTAGTATGTACAGTTAGTTTTTTATTGTGTTATGAAAAAGAGCAATATTAAGTAGCTCATTACATAGTCTGAACTCTGGACTGAATCCAGACTGCACGTTTTCCGCACGCGTGGGAGTCTCTGTGTCCAACAGTGAGAGGGGAGTGAACGCCCCGTTAGTCCCCTCTCTTACACTGCCATAAGCCTGCCTTAAGTAAAGTGTGCAGATAAGCGGTCCTTATGACCGCTGATCCGTACGAGTGTGGGATACCCCTCCCACATTGTACAATTAGTATGATTCCCCCGCCCACTTTAGCGGGCGGAGAGGAAGCACAGCTTATTTTCTAGGAAATGGGCTTGCTATGCTAGTGTTACCGTGCACCCTCCAGTCAATTCAGGTCACTTACGCACTTTGCGTGCATAAATGGCATGACGCGCGCAGGTCAGGATCCGCCCCCCTGTCATTATCTGTGATTAATAGATGTAATGCAGGAAGTTATGAACAATATAGAAGCAATTTGTTGTTAAAAGAAAACACGTGCAAATCAAACGCAATTGAGGGAGTATTCATTGCCTTTTACGTATGGCTACCCAGCTTCTATAGTGCTTGTGGAAGCATCATAATCATTATAGGCATTTTTAGTAGTTACACTAGTCAATCAAACTGTGCAAAATCAACACACCTACATTCTTTTGTTATTGTACTTTTTTTTTTACTATTTATTTATTAGATGCAATCTGTATAACCAAATAGATATTAATTTAGAATTAGTTTTACATGCCTCATCCAATTTCTGATCAAGCCAGGTTGGATCTGCAAACAGGATTGATGAGCCGCTTGTGCGGCTATCGTCTTGTTCAGTGACCTCCACACTTAGTTGTATATCCTAAGTACGTAAATAAGATAACATTAAAATGAAAGACATATTTTAAAGGATATTTTCATTTGTTATATTTAGCAAAATTATGAATTAATAGCAATTTCTAACATGATTTTCTGTTTCCGATTTGTATTTGGCCCCCAGGCTAAGAGTTGCCAGCCAGCCCCTGGTGGTAGTCTGGACACAGTCCAATAAATGTATCAGATTTAATACAGATAATACCTCTCAATAACAAATAAATGATTTTAATATGTAACCTAGCGTGTTAGTGTTTGATTATTTGGGGTGGACAAAGATGATTTTTTTTTTCTAAACATCAATCCAATCAAATATGGAAGGATCTGCAATCACTGGGCAGAATCCACATATCCAAGTGTTCACAACTTCACCACTCATATGACAGACTTCTGAAAGCCAGGGAATACCTTAGGTTTTTTGAAGCACATGGAAAATGGGGGAAGTCTAGATTGGGATTGCCTATACAGTTTATTGTACTAAGAAGTGATACCCTGTTGCAATCAGAAACCCATCCCCTCTTTTGGAAGATGCCGGAAGTGTTGTTACTCAAGTCTGGATGGGTCGCAATGTATTACGATCAGGTATCGCATGCGTGTACACAAAAAATGTGGCCATAATTCGATTCAGTGCACAAAATATGGGGTAAAGTCAGATCTTTGGATCTGGCCTAAAACCTTCACTGATTATGTCTGACATCTGATTTTAATGATAATAGACTGGTTCCCTCTTGTATCCAGATTTCCGTGCAGAAAAGGTGAAGCCGATTCCCCGCTGTCAAGGAACTTTTGCAATCGGAAAATCACCATTTTGTGTGAGTCTGCATCTGGTTCAATGTGTGCAATGCACATGTTAACCCCACAGTACCAGGAGATACCATAAAGTATTTATGGTAATGTTTTAGTAATGATCTACAAAGTTTAATGTCCACTTATATTAGTTTGCATTCTGCTTCTTTTCAAGATTCAATATCTTAGTTCATTCCTCTTTTTTTCTACAAATGAAATACTTAAAAAAAAAGTTTAACTACTCATTGACATGCAATTTTGTGTGACTAATGTTTGCAACAAGAAATCAGAACTCTGAAATATATTTCTGTCTTAACTATTATCCATTCATATAAATGAAAATGACAGGAAGAAACATGCAGACAGTTCTGTGAGGAGGAGCAAAAGTAATAGACCTGGTCATCTGGCACAGTTAAGGCATCAGTGTCAGGTGTCCATGGTGCCATTTTGGACAAAGCCTCATTTTCACTGAATATTGTGTCCCGGAGAGAAATACTGAGAGATCTACCATACTCATATGCTGCATTCAGTATACTATTCTCAAGTGGTCTGTGAACAAAACAGAACATTTTATAACATTAGCGCACTGTGTAATGTAAATATGACACATTATACATCATCATTATACATCATCTTTTGCAAACAGTGTTAAAGATGAGAGATGGTGTTTCCTGGCCCAAGTCTAAATAACAGTGTAATAGTAAAGCTGGTCACTATCCCTGCATACAAAGAATACAATTAACTTGACTCCCCCTGAAATCAACATGGTTTTGCCCAGGAGTAACTTTCTTCTCTTAATTTCAAGCTCCTTTTTAAGTCTGAATCAGGTCCAATATGTAGTTGTTCCAAAAATTATTAACATTTATAACAAAATGTAGAATTCATGATGTGGCTTGGTAGACATTTTAACTTGTCACATTAATAAATTGTCTGTATTTCAGATGAATTTTCTAAGCACTCACCTCCATCCCAGACATACCATTGCACCATCTCTCATACCAGTGGTAACTAGTGTATGTCCATCTGAGGAAGATGCCATTGAACAGATGCCCCCAGTATGGTATGAATGACAACATACCTCAGCAAAGGTTTCCTGGAAATTAGAAGACAAGGTGTAGCTTACACTATTTTGCTACAAAGCTTTCTTGAAATATTTGCAAAACTGAGCCAAAGATCTCCAGAAGTGAATAAAATAGATATAATTTATAAACACAGACATTTAAAGATCCATTAATAACTATTTTTGTACATTCGTCCATCCTTTGGTAAAAATGTTAGAAAAGCAAGTAGTACCTTGAAATGTCATTTCTTTAGAAATAATGAATAATGTTGTCCTACAGTCCATGTAGGACAAGGACTAATACAATGTACAAAATATATGTCAATTATTATGGTTAACTGTAGATGATAAACATTTCCTTAGAAACAGGACAAGGACAAGGACTTAGATTTGAGCCTGAGTTCTTTGAGATAGATATAGATAGATTTACATCCGCAGACATTGTCGTAATGGGCCTTCCCTTGCCCCGCTCACTAATTTAAATGCCATATACGGCAGATGTAGCAAGCTGGGCGACCCCTTTAAGGTATCGGCCAGCGTACATAACTAACGTTGCGTACGCCAGCCCGTACGCTAGCGTAGTTATGATGTGCGCATGCCATAGGCTTGGATGCACATAACACAATAAATGTAAAAAATGAAAACAAAAAAGTGTGTTGTTACAGTACAAAGCCAGGTAATGCAATATAAACACATAGGACCAGATTCAGACCCCTGCTCGTTTTCCATACGTGCGGGGGTCTGGATCCGGTCCTATGTGTTTATTTTGCTTCACCTGTCAGTCTGCACGAAAGAGGGGACTGAACTCCCCCCTGTCACTCCACTCTCTCGTTCGTAATAAGTGTGACTTACGCTGTCATAAGGCATCATGGTGATACCCACATGTACGCTTTGCATGCTTTCCCCGCCCACCTTATCAGGAAGCACTGCCCCTTTGTTTGTAAATGCCATAGTATGGAACAATGTTCAACAATGGTTGTTACTTTAACATGTGCGTTCTCCATTCCATTCAGCCCACTTGTGCACCTTGCATGCGTAAGTGTGCGATCATTACGAGGTCTGGATCCGGTCCATATATTGGTTACTTTAGCAACAGCGGAATTAAACAAACCCGTCACACTAAATAAAAACCCACATTTTATAATAATCAATTCCCAATTAATTTTTATTTAAAAATGTTGTGCTACGGGACATTTTTCCATATTATGTTCAAATAACTAAAACACCAATGTCATTAGGGGTCATCCTTTCCAATTACACAAAAAATTTCAGTTTCGTTTTATGTAACAGGGAATAACATATATACAGGACATATTCTACAGGACCTAAAATGGCCTAATTTGGGTGTAAGTACCTAAAATGACCTATTTTGACCATTAGAACCAAAAAGGACCTAATTCTGTAAGTTGAAATTTACTGTGAAAATACCGGTAAGTGGAAAAAGAAGGCAGCAGTCCCAGCATCACCCTGTGTGATTTGCTTTCTGGATTGAGTATAGTGACCCTACTATATGTGGTGGCATCACATATGTATAGATACTCGTACTGTACTGTGCCTGTATGTGGTACGGATGACGCAACCAGGACGGAGAGTCTAACTAGGACCTGCTGTTCACTAGAGCCCCTGATGGTGGGGATAGGCTGGACTGCACCTAGCAGGTTGCAAACCCCCAGAGGCGACACCCGGGAGGAGAAACGTGAAACAACGAAGGAGCAAACAAAGGAGACGAGAAAAGCAGGAGAGAGAGACAGCAGGACTAGGAAGAGTTAGAAGAGACTAGCTCTGATAAATTACACACAACCAAAGACAGGAGTCATACTGGATGCACAGGGGCACTCTCTCATGCACCACAGGGGTGCCCAAGCAGAAACACGGGAGAACAGGGAACACTGGGAAAGAGAGGCATGGATCAAGGCAGGAAAATGGGGCAGTCAGATATCAAATATAAAGGCACGGGACAAGAGCACAAGGCAGAGCAAGTCGCAGGCAGGGCTGACTAAACACTTTAACCAACAGCCCTTATTGAGACTGCCAGATCCTTAAAAAGAAGCTGCTAGCCTCTGATTGGCTAGCAGCCAAGTGAGGGGGAGGACAAATATACAAGTCACGGCTTCCAATAGCTGTGTAAAGAAGAGATGTTGCCTAAATGTAAATTCTGAAAGAGTCCTTTACTGCAACTCTGGATCGGATGGAAAAGATATATATTGCCAAGCATGTCAGAATCAGGCAAACTTGGTCTCCGTGGAGAGAAAGTGCAAGAAACACTGCCATGGAATCTAATGGAAAAAAAACCATGACATTTTTCCCTTTTCCCATGGTTGCAGACTTTCCCATAGTCTGCAACTCTGCATTTCTCCCTGGTATCCCAGGAGAGTTGGCAAAATCTTCAGCAATGGCCTTAAGGAAGTGATTTAATGCAAATAGCGACCTCAAGAGCCCCATGTTAGCAATACTGTAAATACTAGTGTTACTAAGGATTGGGCAGGACTAAATATCATAATTTTGTATAAAACTATGAATAGTGGCGGGGGCGTGGTCTGGCAGCTCAAATAGCGACCTCAAGAGCCCCATGTTAGCAATACTGTAAATACTAGTGTTACTAAGGATTGGGCAGGACTAAATATCATAATTTTGTATAAAACTATGAATAGTGGCATTGATGGACAGGAGGTGGGGCTTCCTGATATAATTAGCATAAATTGTATGATCAAGCTCCGCCCCATACGGTTATTTGAATTTTAATAGAAGACAGAAGATGTTTTACTCCGTAAATAAAGTCAAAGTATTTTATTGTTCAGTGTCATAGGAGATAGCAATAGTTGTGTTCTAACTTAGAAGTTTCAAATGAGTAGCTTTTATATACGGCACAGTGTTTCACACATAATGCTATAATGCTATATATCTCATGGTAGGAGTTTCAAATGAGTCGTTCTCATATGTAGTTCAAACATTATACACAGTGTTTAAAAACAATGACATGTTGCGTGCTTTTGTTTTATTTTCATCCAAATTCCTAAAATTTTTGGATTGAAAAAAATTGAAAAAAAAAATTTTTTTGTTTTTTAGATCCTAAAAATCTGGGGCTTATTAATTAGTATGCACTTACCAAGTTCAATGAATCTCGAAGATATAAAATTCCATCTCTTGCAGATACTGTCAGCCACTTGTGATGAGGAGACAGCCAAAGAAAGCCAGGTCCAAGCTGACTTCCACGTACTTTCTTTTCTACTTGGAGAACTTTCACAAGACCACCAGAGGTTTCCTAGAAAGAAATGCCATGCAGTCAGATGCAGTGTAGGTGGCTGTATCTAGTCTAATGATGCATATTGCCAAGTTGTGAAACCTAAAATGAGTAACCAGATAATTGTCTACTGGTAAATAAATGACTGAAAGGAAAAGTTTAATAGTTGGGCACGAGGTACAGAACAAACATAAAAGTAAACAACACCCCTTTAAAACAAATTAAACAAGGAATCAGACCAATTATTATTACTACTATTATTATTATTATTGTTATTATTATTATGATCATTTCTGTATACAGTACACCTTATAATAATTTATAATCCTGGTGAGGAACGAAATTGCAATATTAGATTTACTTATAATCAATGATCAAAGTAGAGATTTAGTGGTGGTATTGGGAATCTAGAATTGGTGGTATGGGAAAGTGTTTTACACTTTACACTTTGACCACTCTTTGTTAATAATTTGAGCATTTATTAATGAAGTTATGTGCATGGTTACTGCAGATGATTATTGTACTGGTACTTGATGGGACAGGACAGTCACAATGTGTTGTTAATGCACTATTACGTATAAAATGCACGTTGGAATGTGCCAGATGTTGAAGTATTTATGCTGAAAGTATTTGAGCTGTGACACTTTCAAAAATTATAAAAATGTTTACCTTTGGCAGCAAAAACTTATAAATAAATGGGGTCTCATTGCAGTACCCAAATATCGCACTGCTGTTATGTCCAAATTCAGCTGAATAAAGAGGCTGCTCCACCTCGTATTGTTGCTTCTGGACCAAGCTGCCATTAAACATCCCACGGTGATCAATGTATGCCAAAGGATCTATTAGTGTAATGATAGGAAACACATCACTATCACTATGCATGTTATCTTCCCTAAACCTCTTGACCTCAACATCAAGCATTAAAAACAAAGGACAAATGTAAATTCTTTCTCTCTCTCTCTCCCATCTTCATCATTTACTTGATAACATTTGCAAAGGCAGAGTTAGCAGCGTCAGTTGTCTGCCTCCTCCCTCCTTGTCCGTCTCTTCCATAGGGCGTACAAGTGCCAGAGCTTTAATATGTTGTGAGTCCATTGAGCTTAGCGATGACAATGACAGAATATGTCCACCAACCACTGTGTGAAAAGACAAGATTTATATATAAAATGTAAAAAATCTTAGAAATTGTGATAACAGCAATGGATTTGCAAATTAACACTTTCACCATGGATTTGTAGTCTAATCAATATTTGACCGATCAGAGTTATTATTACATTTACTAATTACCTGTGGTATTTAGTAAGAATTGGAATATCATGTGGCACTGGTAGCCATAACTGGTCACTGAGCTGACATGCATCAACCCCTACTAATGTGTAGGGATGAATTTGTGCATGTACTGTAAAGGAAATTCCACACTGGAAGCTCATCACAATCTTTGCCACCATGAGTTGGCCTTTCAATAGCTTTCTTGTTTAGTTAATCTGGAAATAAGTGGGCAAGGCTGGCGACTTTAGATTTAAAAAACGGCATGATGCAAGAATCCAGACAAAAGGGTGGGGAAAACAGGTACAAGTAAACAAAGAAGCCTGGGATACCTTATGTGTCTGAGCTGATATGCATTACACAAAATGTGTTCTAAGAATCTATGAACAGGTCTGAAATGTCTGTGGCTGAAAATGACTGGGTGTATAGGCAGCTAATACTTTGCTTTTCCTTACTGTGCACAGATACTGAACAGCTTTACTTTAAACTGTTATTTAGACAGATTAGGAAACACAATCACCAAACTCTTTTATGTAGCTATATTTTTCAAAGCTTATATAGGGTCATGATTTTATTAACTTTTATATACCTAAAAAATTTATGAAAAATGATATATGATCTTGGATCCCCTTCTCTGTTTGCAGTTTATTCTACACTCTTTAATTGGAGTTTGTTTTGATTATCTTTGGTATGAGAGCAGATGTCATCTGTGAAAGTACCTGTGTATCCAAGAATCTGGAAGGACCTGGATGGCCTGGCATCTAATACAAATATATGTCCATCAGAAGCTCCAGTCATAAGGAAATTGCCTTTTTGATCAAAACTTGGAAAGTAACGCAATACATTAGAAAATGTCATGCTTCTTGACAACAAATGTTAAAAAAATAATCAAACCCCAACCATCACTCCCAAACACCCCGCTCTGCTGTTCCTTTACTGAGGATGCACAATGACACAGATTGGTCATGCTTATACTCAGGAGGAGCTGAAGACATGCTTGGTGTCTCCCCTATATTTTCATATGGGATATGCCATTGCTTCATGCCATAGCACCATTGGGGAGGACTTGGTTATGCCATATCTAGTTTAGAATTATAACGATAAACAGTGTTTCAGTGAAAGGTTATTGTAACTCACTGTATGTGTAGCACTGGTACATGATAAAGTCTTCTTCTTTTAACTAATCGAGGAGTTTTCACTTTCACACACTCAATGAAGAAGATGTGACCAGTGTGGCTTCCAATCGCAGCATATTGAGAAGATGGGCAACATGCCATGCAAGTTGCCTAAAGAAATCAAGAAATGTATTTTCAATAGTATGTTTACATGTTAAGATTAAGTATCAGCATGTAAAGGACACAATACAATACACTTAAAACATCACGTGTTCTATAAGACAGATTATATCACAGAACAATTAAAATGTACTACCCAATGATATACCTGTCCATATACCTGTATATCAATAGATAAAGTGCTCATGTGTGCTCCATCCTCCAGTGACCACAGCTGCACTCTTCCTGACTTTCCCACACTCTTTAATGAGAAAACAGCCAGAAAATAAAGTTGTATTATAAGTTTAATAAATTCAGATGTATAAGAAGGTCCAGCTATATAGAAACCCTTTTCATTATCACATTATATAGCTTTCTCTTATAGATTCTGTATTACCTATTGTCTTTGCATTGCTTCATTTTATATAAACTCTTTATTGCTTTCCTTAAAGGCTGCTACACCTTGTTATTGGAGTGCTGGCACTCTGAGATTTTACTTTTTATAATATCTACATTGAAGTTACACATACATGTCATACAGGAATATATTTATGCAAAACATACAGCTTGTATTAAGAAAATGTATAGTTGTTGTGATTCAACTGATCATAACATAATGAAACCACTGCAAACTGTAAAAAGAAGAAAAACAGTTACTATGCATTAGGGAGCAGTAGTTTTGGCAGAAAGACACAACACTGGATAGGATGTGGGCAATCTTTTGATCCCCGCAGTAGAAGCTGTATGGGCAGTCGCTGCAGCTTCTACACATTCCTATGCATTTAAATGTTTTTTGATAGTTTTTTAAATATTTACATTTGCAGCATTTAAAAACCCATTTTAATGCTTTTTGCATCAGTTACATAAACTATTACTAGCTTAGCCTTGTAGTTCTATCAGCACAGCATGGCTAAGGCTTTCAACCGTGCAGCACTTGGGTTTTACACACACAAAAACACATGTCAAATATATTGACATGTGTTTTTGAGGGTCAGGGATGGGAGATTACATTAAAATCGCACCTCTCAGGATGCAATTTTTTTTTGGTGATTTGCCGTCGGACTAATGGCGATTTCTTCAAATCGCCTTTAGTGTAAACGGCGATTTTTTCGCCTTTAGTGAATACCACAATTTTTTTTTCTATGTTTAGAATGGCAAACATCTGGACGATTTCTGTCCAGCGATGTTTGCCAAGGCGATTTTTTTAAAGCTATAAATTTATTTCACCCTTTGTCAATACCGCAATGTGAGTTTAGAGGGTCAAATCACGCGATTTATGGCGATTTAAGACAAATCGTTTTTTGGAAATGAGGCCCCTAGAGTGGAGAGTAAATATAACACAATAATAACAGGCAAATGATGAGTGTATTTTTGGCTACTGAAAAAGAAAATGAATGACTCACCAAGCAGTTATTGTTTCCACTCTTCAAAATATCTGCAGCGATTAGGTCTTCATTATATGCATTTAATATTTTAAAAGGGGGTTCGGATTGTTTGTGGGGATATATGAACACAGAGCCCTAAAACAAAAACTATAAAATATTAATGACAGTGCAAAGTAATAGTAGAGCAGGGTATTTATTAGTAGTGTGGAATGACCCCTCTGTATAATGTTTATATGTAACATTACTATATTTAGAGCTATTGTAAATATTAATACTAATAATTTAAAACAAGCTGACTCAAGCTTATATCTAATTGTTTATAATTATATTTGAAATCATTGTTTGCGGTCTATGCAGGCAAATGCATCAAACCAACCCATGGTATGCTTTGCAATCTCCTTAAACCAGGTTTTTGATAAATGACTTCCAACAGCTTCCAACAGGGGGCCAGAAATGTAGGAGGCTTAATATTACAATGAACAGTAGAGGGTCCAAACCAGACTTCTGATCAGCTACCATTTTAACTGCATATGAGTTAGAAATTTTAAGGCAGGGCTCTGCGATCAGAAGTTTGTGGGGTTACCAAAGTACTTACATGGATATTTGGATACAGTGTAGCAACACCCTCCCTCTCACACTGCTCTCACATGTACCTATCCAAGTAGGCTGTCTCATTCTAACTACTGCTTATTATTGTTGTCTAATTACAGTAAAGATAAGTAACCACTGTAACCACTCTGGCACGAGAATGGCTGTTTAGAACAAAGACAGCTGAAAGCTCATTACTGGCTGTTTCTATTTTAAAAAAAAAAGACATTTTCAATTTTTTTAATGAGTAAATATGCCTGCTGCAGACCCAATCGGAGAGGTGAGTAACCTGTCTAGGGACTTTTAGGGTTAGAGCTAGGGTTAGGTTCTGGGGAAGAGAGGGTTAGAGTTAAGCTCTGGGGAAGGGAGGGTTATTGTTAGGGTCATGGAAGGGGAGGGTTAGGGTTAGGATCAGCCTCTGGGTAGGGGAGTGTAGATTTAGGCTATGGGGATGAGACACTTAAGGTCAGGCTGCAGGGAGGGGAGTCTTGGGGTTAGGCTACAGGGAGGTGAGTCTTAGGGTTAGGCTGCAGGAAAAGGAGGGTTAAGGTCAAGCTGCGGCGAGGGAGGGTTAGGGTCATGGAAAGTGAGGGTTAAGGAAAGGAATAGGGAAAGGGTTGTGGTACTTACCATTTGGAGCACCGTCTTCGGTGTTTCAGGGATAACTTGCTTTGCCTCTAAGAGGCAAAAGCAATCAATTTCCCAGCCAGTTCGGAACTGGCTGGGAGACAATGGCCCTTTCAAAAAGAGACCCACACCCATAAATAACACATATAAGGTGGAAAGATTACAAAGACATTTTTCAGTGCTATGTAACATTTTTAACACTATATTATAACAATACAGTGTCACACCACTAAAGATTATAGTTTTTATATCAGTGATGTGTCACGATCGGCGACATACGCTGCCGCACTTACCATTTAAGAGGCCATCTGTCGGCTGCTTTTTCCAGCTGTCCCCTCACCAGTCCATTGGAGGTGCCACTCTCAGTAGTGGCAGCCTCCTGTCAGCCTCCGGCCCTGCTTCCTCCAGCGTTCCATGTGGTCTCCTCTGTGTACTGGCACCAGGCATCGGCATTCTCCAGTGCATCTTGCATTGGGACACATAAGCTGCGGCAGCCAATAGAATTCAAGCCAGGGGTAGCACATGATCTGGCTATCCAATCCAGGACCAGGGAGGGCTATTTAAACGCTGAGTACTATTCCCTCAGTGTCAGAACAACTAGGTTACTCAAGGTGCCTGGTTCCAGCCTGTCTTGCATGCAATCCAGCTTGTCTTGCATCCAGTCCAGCCTGTCTTGCATCCAGTCTTGCATGTTGCTACCAGCATTACCTGCACCACTCTTACCAGCATTACCTGCACTACAGTTACCAGTATTACCTGCACCACTGCTACCAGCATTACCTTCACCACTGCTACCAGCATTACCTGCACCACTGCTACCAGCATTCCCTGCACTACTGTTACCAGCATTACTTGCACCTCTGATACTAGCCTGCATGCTATCCTGCAGTCCGCTGTCCAGTCCAGCATCTGGAGCATTCCTACTTAGTCCAACAGCCTGCTGCATCGTCTCTAGTTCCACCTGTATCCTATGCGCAAGCATTATCTCCAGCCTCCAAATGAATCAAGCCGGTCAAAACCACCAGGGGGCTCCTCCTGAATGCAGTCTTTCGGAGAGGATTCAAATACAGGAAGCCACTATGGGCCAAGTAGTGTTCTGCTTGCAACAAATCTCGTATTCCGCTGTCAACCCCAGCCAAATTTGATGGAAATCCTGAACACTACCGAAGATTCCTTAATCAATGCAAATTGCATTTTGAATTACAACCAGAGAATTTCCCAACAGATAAAGCCAAAATTGCCTATGTGATCTCCTTGTTGTCTGGTAAAGCCCTAGCCTGGGTATCGCCTCTCTTGGAAAAGTCCAGCCTGATACCCTCTACCCTTACAGACTTTCTGAAAACCTTCCAAACTATTTTTGATGAGCCTGGTCGTACGGCTTCAGTGGCTTCAGATATTCTCTGGTTTCGCCAGAGGGACCTGACAGTTGTAGAATACATCATCCAGTTTCGTACTCTCCTCCTCTGAACTTTCCAGGAAAGAGGAGGCTCTCATGTCTGTATTTCAAGAGGGTCTTTCGGAGCGAATTAAAGATGGCTTGTTATCTTGCGTCACGCCCACCACACTTGATTCACTTATCTCGACTTGTATACGAATTGACATCCGTCAACGGGAGAGAAGATCCAAGAAAAAGATGTTGTCCAGTCCAAGGCTTTCTATTTCTCCTTGCCCTAAGTCTCCCACTACCTTGACTGAGGAACCAATGCAACTAGAGAGAGCCTGTCTTTCTCCTCAAGAAAGACAACGAAGGATTAGAGACAACCTCTGCTTTTACTGTGGCGACTCCGGGTATACCCGTTTTCAATGTTCCAAGCATCCGGGAAACGCTCAATCCTGATTGTCTCCGAGGAGGTCAGTTCAGGAGTACCTATCCGCTCCTCGAATCACCAGGACTGTCTAATTCCTCTGATACTTGTTCTAGGGGGTTGAGGTACCGAGTTTCCCGCTCTTCTGGACTCTGGGGCCAAGGAAAACTTTATTGTTACCTGGGTGGTAAAGGAATTGGGAATTTTCGTCAAATCTCTTCCTGCTCCTACGTACCTCATTGCAGTAGACGGATTCCTGGCAGAACTATTACACATCGCACACTTCCGCTGATGCTCAACATTGGAGCTCTCCACTCTGAGACCATCCGGCTCTTAGTTCTCGCTGAGGATTTGTGGATGTTCTTATCTGCCACGGTCATTTTCATTATCTATTAGATTGGGTCCTGAAGAACGTGCTTTGATCCGCACGTCCGATGTTAAAGCACCGAGGCTCAGGAAATTTTTAGCCAAGCATCCATCCAAGGCAAGGCTTAGGTGTCCAGAGGCCACCTTTAAAAGAGGGAGTGATGTCATGCTCGGCGGCAGCCGCCGCTGTAATTACCATATGAGAGGCCAATCCACGACCAGGGCGGGCTATTTAAATACTGAGCACTATTCCCTAAGTGCCAGGACAACTTGGTTACTCAAGGTGCTTGGTTCCAGCCTGTCTTGCATCCAGTCCAGTCTGTCTTGCATCCAGTCCAGCCTGTCTTGCATCCAGTCTTGCATTTTGCTACCAGCATTACCTGCACCTCTGCTACTCGCCTGCATGCTATCCTGTACCAGCATTACCTGCACCACTGCTACCAGCATTACCTGCATCACTGCTACCAGCATTACCTGCACCACTGTTACCAGCATTACCTGCACCACTGCTACCAGCATTACCTGCACCACTGCTACCAGCATTACCTGCACCACTATTATTAGCATTACATGCACCACTGCTACCAGCATTACCTGCACTACTGTTACCAACATTACCTGCACTACTGTTACCAGCAATACCTGCACTACTGCTACCAACATTACCTGCACTACTGTTACCAACATTAACTGCACCACTGCTACCAGCATTACCTGAACCACTGCTACCAGCATTACCTGCACTACTGCTACCAGCATTACCTGCATCAATGTTACCAGCATTACCTGCACCACTGCTACCTGCATTACCTGCACTACTGTTACCAGAATTACCTGCACCACTGCTACCAGCATTACCTGCACCACTGCTACCAGCATTACCTGCACTACTGTTACCAGCATCACCTGCACTACTGCTACCAGCATTACCTGCACTACAACTACCAGCATTACCTGCACTACTACCAGCATTACCTGCACCTCTGCTACTCGCCTGCATGCTATCCTGCAGTCCACTGTCCAGTCCAGAATCTGGAGCATTCCTTCTTAGTCCAACAGCCTGCTGCATCGTCTCTATTTCCACCTGTATCTTATGCGCAAGCATTATCTCCGGCCTCCTAGCTTCCACTACCGCACCCGCTGTCCTTCACTCGCCTTGGAACCCGTAACTGATTCTGATTCAACCCAGACTGTGACATGATGTACTAGAGTAATTTAATTATGTTGATTAAATAAAGCACCAGAAGAAATAACTGGCTTATCATTATTACCAAATTTACTTAATTTATTTATCTATCATAAGGTGCTTCCAATATTCATGCTTTATATATTGTATATATTTAAATATTTGCAAATCACTTGCAAAAAACACAAGCCTGATTTGATCTATAGCTGTTAGCCTTCTATGATGCCCATTGCATGCGTTGCAATAATTTGGTTTATTGCTATTCACTGATATGTTGTTTTTTGCATGATATCTGACAATTTCACCGTGGGTTATCTAAATCCATTCATTCTAAATATTTTTTCTGGCAAGTTTATACATTTTTTAATTAAGCTTTCTGTCCAGGAGGCAACTCTAAACTGGTATTTTGGCAACCTCAATCAGTCACTGTTATAAGCAGAGGGAGTCAAAATTGATGTCTCCAGTGCCCCCTCTAAAACACTGGTACATGCACAGTGAGGTCCCTAATTGTGATTTACTGTCTGTGCACTGTACTGCATTGACAAAAGTACCTCCTTGCTGGGTCACATATGTGCAGATCTAGAAAAGCATGGTGAAGGGGGAAAAAGACTGACCTTTATCATCTACACAACAATAGAAAACCTGAACCATAAAATCAGAAAGCTCAAAGTTCCCACTGTTATACATTGAAATGAACAGCTCATACCTTATTTGTTGCAATGGAAAGTTTTTTGTAATCTGGAGAAAAGCTGATGCTCTCTATAGGCTCCTTTGCATTCCAGCATTTTTCAATTTTCATTTCTGATCCCTTGATGGAGCATGACCACAAGATTCCATCCTAGATGTGAAAAATGAGGTAACATCCATTGAAACTCTTATGTGTTGGGTAAAATGTAGCTTTACTTTAATTTAGGACAACCCCCGCCCCCCCATCCACCCAAACAAAAAAAATTACTTTTTCATGCTACTACTGAAAGCTCAAATGGTTCAAGACTTCATATAAGCATCAATATGGTAAAGATCAAGTGTTGGAAACCATACCCTCAGACCCAAATGGTAATTAACCCCTTAGAAGCACAAGATTGATCACACAAAATTAACATTGAACAGTATTTATTTAATAAACAGAGAAGTAGGCAACAACAATTCAGACACCATTAGTAGTGAATTCAGGGTTTTAATAAAGCAGGGTACGCAAATGATAGAATGGTACACTGTATAATATACATGTGGTTTAAGTTAGAATTTCTCTCTGTATTTCTTTTATCTTTTTCCACATGCACTGAGTCCTAAGAAGTGGAGACTTTTTGCCTATTGGATTCTAACACATATTAAGACTGAAGGACTTTTCTTTTTGGGTCACTATATGCCGTTATGTATCATAATTGCCATTTGTTTTATGATATTTTAATTGTTGTGTGATATTACCTTAGGTACACACACACATATCAGCGCTGGAGTTATAATCTAATATTTTGTTCACAGTTGTATATAAGAAGGTTTTATTGGCACTTTCTAGTTTATGACACTGCTGCAGATTTTAAAAGCGCTTTAAAGTGATACACCCCCTTTTTTTCATTTAAGTTAGAATTTGTATACTGTATATAGTATACCATCTCAAGACCCCTAATGTACCCACATTTATTATAGTATGTATCATTCCCAGACCACTAATATACCCATGTACTTTATATAGTGTGCTATGTTAAGGTCACTAAGCACAAGCATTTATAAAATACATGGAACTAGGAATGTAACACCAGTTTGTTTCCCAGACCACGGGCAGGAAGCCTGCTGCATCCTAAGAACTGTATGGGCGAGGGCAAGTTACAACTGCTCAACCCTACCTTAAGACACCATCCAATCCCCAAAATATAATCTGCCCTTACTGTACAATCAGCACACCCCATCTGCCACATAGCAGAAGCTCTTCTGCTTTCTGCTCTGTCCTGTCGCCGTCAGAATATTTACCAAGACGTATGTGAATCCTCCAGACCAAGAATACTGTTCTGGTAATGAGGCTCTTGCACATTCGCACTTACCAAAAGAGAGACTTTCCAACCCAAATGACTGGAAATCGGCCACTTATAGTAAGTCTGAATCCGGTCCCATATGTCTGGCAGGCATGCAGTAGCTTCTTGTACTGGCCAGATGGCAGTGGGAGGCTGCAGACCTGCTGAAACACATGTGACTAACTCACATAAGTGCTCCACTCCTCTATGTATGATGGAAAGTGCTCTTAGGGTGGCACTTTCAGACATTATTAGAGCTGTGGTCTCTATGCTTCACCTGCGGTCCGGAAAACTGGCATACATTATTTTATTTTTTTGGGTTGTTTATGGTGGGGAAGGGGGATTATTTTAGTCAACATGGAGAACTGCCATTTTGTTTACTGAATTATTTTTGCTCTCTTTACATTAACTCTTACATCTCCAGCTAGGTAGAGTCCATCTCTGAAAAGTGCCATAGCCAGTATGCTTCCATCAAACTGTGAAGATCTCTGTGACTGTTCTGGAGAAATATAAAGTTTCTATTAGTGAACAAGGTGTCAAATAACACATATAGAAATCAGTGAATTGAATGGACAGTAATCTATTTGGCTTATTCCTAACAGAGGCTTAACAAGGAATTTACTAAGGGCTAGATTTACTAAACTGTGGAAAAGGAAATGTGGAGATGTTGCCAATAGCAACCAATCAGATTCTAGCTGACATTCTCTAGTATGTAATAGGAAAGTGAGAGCTAGAATCTACCTGGTTGCTATGTGAAAACATCGCCTTTTCCATCAGTTTATTAAATCTAGGCCTAAGAATCTAAATGCCTATGCATTAACAAGGAACGTACTAAGGGCTAGATTTATTAAACTGTGGAAAAGGAAATGTGGAGATGTTGCCCATAGCAACCAATCAGATTCTAGCTGACATTCTCTAGCATGTAACAGGAAAGTGAGAGCTAGAATCTGATTGGTTGCTATGGGCAACATCGTCTTTTCCATCAGTTTAGGAAATCTAGCCCTAAGAATCTAAATGCTTATGCAAATAGTTTGTTTATGTTTGCTTGGCGTTTTCTGTCTAAAATACAGATTTGTACAAAGGTTAGAAATAAGAAAAGTCAAGAATATATAGAATAGATCTCCATGAAATCTAAAAAGAACTTTGCTTTACCAAATTACTTTGAATGGTTATTGAAAATATGTGCATTTTTAATATAAAATTAACTTACAAACCAATGTAATCAGTAGTGTTTGTAATAATGCTGGGTACACACTTTCCCAAATTCATAAACAATGTGACTGATCTAACAATATTTCCTTGGCAAGATGTTTCAAGAGACTGTCTGATATGGTTCATACCAACTATACAAACATTTCTTTCGATTTTGACAATTATCTGTTGAGATGATTGGAGGAAAATTTTGTGTAAATTAAAAAAAAGCACCTTCACCTCTTTTTGTAATTGCCAAGGGCTCCCATGCACACAAATGTAAAATAAAGAAAAATAAAAGAAACAGCGTGGTCCCTCTTTACAAGTCTAGCATTGTCTTGGTTACATCATTGGAATCAGCAGTGTGGGTGGAACTAGTGGAACAAAAGAGGGGACACCTAGGTCAGTTGACATCAGGGGTGATTCCCCAAGGGTGTTAGTCCACAAAAATCCATGCAGACCATCCCTCCTAGTTTTGGCTAGCCCTAGTACCAATAGAAGTAGGGTTTTTCATGTAACTTATGGGAAGGTATTGGGGGTACTAATTTGTGAAAAAAAATAGATTAAACTAAAGGTACTAATCTGGCCTGGTGCTCAAAAGGGTACCCAGGCTTCTTTTACATTTAGAATGGATTGTAGATGGGAGGAATACATGAATTAAAAGGACAAGTAGCACAAGGTTGCAAAGTCAAGGTAGGAGATAATAATATAATAGACAAGAACCTTGCTAATAGTAAAACTGCAATAGTAGTTGAAACAGATAAATGATATGAAGAGGGGATATGAGGGCTGAAATTTAGAGACTTGCGGGACCCAAACATGAAATGAAGGAGAGGAAGCGGAAGTAGACACACTGAAGGAAGTGTTCAGTAGGGTAGAAGGACAACCAGAAGGGAACAGAACTGAGAAGCTCAAAGAAGTAAAATATATCACTTTATAAAAATATATGCTTTATAAAAAATGACACAAATATGACATATCTTACCATCTTTTGGTTGCTCTATAAGGCTTATAATAGTAACCTTCTGTGTCTCTGGGTTTATGGACAGTAGATGTCCTCCTTTACAGCCCACATACACTTCAGATGATGAACTCCAGCAATGAATACATGGTTTAACTACTGGTTTTCTTTGTTCTTTTGGCTTAAACAGAAAACAAACACAAGAGATTAGATTTTACACAACACATTTTCTGCTTTCTGCCCATTTTCCAACAAAAAATGAAAAAGCTTTTTTAATTATTAGGATGGGAGTAACATTTTTATATATAAACAAAGTGATTGAACAAGTGATTGAACAAGCAGCATAGCTATGCAGTTGGAAACAATATTTAACAGAGCCTCAATAATGTCAAAATACATGTGGACTTAATAGTGCACGATTGGTCACATATATCCATTTGTCTGGCTTGGTCTGCGTATCTTTATTGGGCCACTACAACCTACTGGATACGAGTCAGCGGCCATTATCTGATAACATTACCATCTGGACCACGCTTTTTTTCGGTCTGTTGTTCGCTGTGAATATTACACTATTGGACTATATTGTTCCAAGTATTGGGGTTCATCGTTTCTCTTGGATTGTGGGGTATTGATAGGGGTCCGCCTGTCGTACGGCGGGGGTTTCCCCTATCTATCACCGTTTAATTCCTAGAGATCCCTCTCCCTTATTTGCTACTGTTATGCTTATTTATGCAGATTTCTTTTACATTGATTAGGTTTAGGCTGTGCCCTTGTTGATTTATGCCCTAGTAGCTCTGTTTGTTGTTTTATGTTATTTGTCGTTTTTTATTCATGATTCTGATTATTAAAATAATATATATATACCAGCGTTGTTTATTCAGCACTTGCAGCAAGTTTATATCTATATATTGTTAATTTTTTATATTTTATTATAAATTCAATTGTGGTGTTTTCACTTTAACTAAAACTAAATTATATCTGGTTCCACTGCGCCGCAAGACACTTTTTGCTTTAATGTCAAAATACATCCAATGTCAAAAAGGCATATGACAATGCGCAAATAAAATCCCTAATTTTACCCAGAAGATGTAAAGTCTCTCTCAGATAAGATTCAATTTAATAATGTACTTTTGCAGATGATGCTCAATAAGCTCATAGGTGGCAGATTAACAAACTGGTGCCTGAAATCATGGGGCGGCTTGGGGAATCTTTCAGGGTATTCTTTGTTTTTGGAATATGACAATATAGGAACAGCCGTATGTTGTTAAGTAAAAATTATAAACAATCTTTTGTAATTCATTGATGTTAATCGTTTTTTCTAAAACTTTTTTTTTATTCTAAATGAATATCAGTGGTTGGATTTTAAATCAAAGGCATATAAACCTTATTATCATTCAATTGTCTAGTGCCTCGTTTTGTATACACACCCGGGCAGATCCAGACCTACGGCCGCCGTCGTTTTTACGGCGCCCGTATGCGTAAGAACGGCAGAAATGGCATGCGCCGGGCCGATATTGCCCGACGTAATCTATTTATCAGGGTGCCCGGTATTGGGCGCACGTAAGGACGAAGGGGTGTTTAGAACG
>WWET01001384.1:235507-248390 GCA_011038615.1 Limnodynastes dumerilii | reverse complement strand
CACGAAGTGGCGTTCAGCACCGTAACTACACTGTAGTTACAGAATATAGGCGGGGGGATGGAGGGAATTGAGAAGGGAGGGCTGGGTTAGGGGGTTACGATTAGTTTCCCGGCGTAATTACCCACTGTTACGCCGGCTGAAGTTAAGGTAGCCTTCAGCCGGCATAACAGTGGGTAAGTACACTGGGACAGGGGGGGTGTCGGGGGAGTGCTTATGAGCTTATGAAGTACGGCACAGCGTAGCTCTGGATCAGGCCCATTATCAGCTCAAATTTACATACACTGAATTTTTCTATCTCACTAATGCTCTAAAACACTATTTATTTTTTCCATCAATATTTGTTATTGAAAGTTTTCCAAAAAGGGATACAGAAAACAGGTGAGGTTCAATACAACAACATAATAAAAGAAAAGGTGGTAATACAGAATAAAATAGGGAGGAGTGAACATCACTTCAACTAATATCAAACAATATGCATTCTAGGCATTAACAAAACATTAGTGGCAAGCCATAAATATCAACCCTGGCTACGTTTACAGAGACTAAAAGAAAAGGGGTCAGAATCATGTATGTCAGAGAGCAACTCAGCCCCCCCCTTGTGACAAATTTGTGCCAAGGGAACCACTTGATAACGGGAGAGGAGGTGGAAGTAGACTATGGAACATTCTCCATTTCCATTTTGAAATTAAACTGTATTTTTTATCACAACGTAGTGAGATTTGGGGGAGCAGGATTCTTCCACTGCTGGGCTTTAGCAGCCTGGATTGCAATAAGAATGTCGGCAAGCACATAACAGGCATGCTTAGGCACAGAGGAGGGGTATAGATGGAACAGCGCCAATTCCGAAACCGGGCATAAATCAAGGTGGAATATCTTATTAAATCAGTCAAAAACTTGCCTCCAAAAAGGCCGAATATGAGGGCCATTCCAAAATACTTGGAAGATATCACTTTACGTGTTATAATTCTGACAAAATTATGAATGGTTGGGCCACATTTTGTGCAACTGGGCCAGAGTGAGGTACAATCTATGTAACTGTTTAACCTGCATCTCGGTGTGAGTAAGGCATCTGGACATTTAAAATTGAAAGTATAATAAATGTATTCTCACTGCGATATGGAAAAAGTGTTGACGTCTGATTTGCCTTATTGCGACTTAACTTTAGCAGGCTCTCTAACTTGAAGTAGCATTCGGTACAAAAAAGATATTGTACCCCTGTCCCCACTGCTTGTAAGTTTAGAAAAAATTGGCTCAGGGGGAGCTCAAATGGCACCCTGGAGCCAGGTTACTATAGACACCGAGTGGTGTAACTGTAAATATCTATACTGGTCTGTAAGCTTCAACACATAACATCACCCAAAGAAGATATACCTTTAGCTCTCCAGGGGAAAATGTTCCACCCAGGAATTCATTTTGAAATGGCCAAGATAGAAATGTTCTGAGTCAGGAGGGTAGTTACAGCCATTAATGTCATTGCATCATACCAGACCTTCAAAGAATCCCGTGTGGAGGACGACAAAGACAGACCAGAGAAGCGCAATAGTCTCAGAGATTAAATTCACCCATGGCTTTTGCTGGGCTGTTAGAGCCCAATACCACAGATGAGTCAAAAGGCACGCCTCCTGGTACCTAACCAGGTGTGGGAGGGCGACACCACCAAATTTCCTGGATTGGACCGTTCGGTAGTGTGTCATCCTAGGCAGTGGCGATTTCCATATATATGAAAGTATTACAGAATGAAATTTAAGAAAATATAGGGAAAAGGAATTGAATGGTACAAAAGAGGTACATGATATACTATCTTATGGGCCGCAAAACGACTCGTATTGCAACCATGGTTTGGATAGGCCAGAAAGGAAGGAGAAATTAACTTCAAACACTTCAGAAATACTAGCAGAGATCTACAGTAAAGACTTGGTGCTTCAGTTTTACAAAAATCGCAGAAGTTCAAATAAACTCCCATCCTCCCCAAGTTCTAGTTTGCCACCAAACAAGTAGACTGTATAAAATCCCAGAACCAGTTACCAATGAGCAATTTCTACCTGTTCTAATTCTGTTTGAACTCTGACCACTTTTTTACTGCTTGCCCTGACCTCTAAGACAATTATTAGCTGTCTTTGACCTTGAGTATTTTGAACTTCATCAAATATAAACTGTTGTTTAGGCTTACCTGATGCAGAGGAATGAAAAGGGCTATGCTTAGCTGCCCTATTCCACCAATAATCTGCATTACAGAGTTGATGTTAAATTGAGAGTGAATACTAACTTACTTTGAAGCTTTCTGCTTCACTGCCAACTAAGCCTGCAATGGCAGGTATTGGCATTAATGGTCCAAAGTAGGAGAGCTCGATGTCTACAAGAGCACTAGTACGTCCATCCTCAGCAGCAACAGTACCATCCTCATTAGGAAGTTTGATTGACCTGTTGAATAATCATGAAAAGTTTGCATAAGTAAATTAATGAACTTAATAGGATTTAGTCTCCAGAATATTATTGCAGCCAATAGCATATTGTATAAGTGAGTTTTAGCCATATTTTTCACATATTTGCATGGCAATAAAAGTGACCATACCAGTCAGATCCTTTTTTTATTTTTCATTATTTTTACATTGGCTTTTATTGAACAGGTTAGTCAATTTAAATATAATGCCCAAATACTTTTCATTTTAAATAGCAGCAATCAGCTACATTAAGTATTTATTTAGAGCGTGGGAGGTAAATGGAGAACATGGTAGAGTGGAAAACAACCCCCGCACAATTTAAGTGCGTATGGGGGTCTGTAGTTACTCAGCGTAGAGAGCGTATCAAATTCTAGCTGACATTCTCTAGTATGTAATAGTTAAATGAGATCTAGGATCTGATTGGATGCTATGGGCAACATCTCCAATTTCCAAACCCGCAGCTTAGTAAATCTGGCCCTAAGGATGCTTTCTTACGTTGGTTTCAGGTGGTAAACTGTGTCACAAACTTCAATGTTCCAAAAAGTGAGAGACTCTTCACCAGACAGGCACACCTGATGCCAATCCAAAGGGTTAAAGGTCAGACTGGTAAAATTGGAGCTGGAATCTGACTTGCTGCATAGTGCAATGCCTTCCTGCCAGTTCCTAGGATTAGAAAATAATGTTACATATAAGGACATTGCATAACTGAGTACAATTTTTACAATTTATCAAAAAATTAAACAATATATTAATTCTAGCATGCTTTGCCAGGTATCAGATATGCCTGTGCTGCTGGAGCATGCTGGGAGTTGTAGTTTCACAATACCTTCTGGAGATTATTTATGTCTGTATACAGAATAACATTCCATGTGCTTCTTACCATATTGTAAGTAGGTGATCTGGAGCAGATGAATAACTACCTAAGTAGTGCCCTGATTGACTAAATGTTATTACAGAATATTCCAGCTTCGCACCCCCTGGAAAAAAAAATCAAAATAAATAAATAATTAGTAATTAGTAGTGATGATAGATTAAATAAAAATGTTAGGAAATATAAATCACCAATAATAACAGAAGATACATTTTCCTCTTTCATTGATAGAGTACCTTTTAGTTCTGTTCTTTTCACAAATCCTGGAAAGGTATATACATAGATATTTGGCTGAAGTTTCTGGTCAGTAAATGCCACCACTTCGATACATATATTAATTGCAAATGCACCAATGCTGCCTGTAGGACACTGTAGCACTGACTGTCTCTTTGTCTCTGTGTCAGTAAAAATAACAAAATTTCCACATGGGTAACACACAGTATTATGGTTGATAAAAGTGACATGTCTCTGGTTAATTCCTTGCACCCATCTAAAAAGTAAAATAGATATAATTAGATACTACTGTTATCAAGCCATAATAATTTCATTAGACCACATTTATTTCAGTATTATATATCATGTATTTCATTGTGAAACTGCATTTACGAAAAATGTATTCTAATCTAAATTAGATTAGATCTCATTAAAAGGAATATAAAGCCTATTGCCAGAGTTGATTGGTCTGATCCATAGTTTTCGCAGATAATATATATTGTAAAACCAATGTAAATTTAAGACTATCCTGTGCTGTGTGAGGCACATAGAAAATGATAAACAGTAAAATAAAAAATAAAATACTAGATTCATTTCAGAAAAATGGGACTATGCTGGGACTAATACCTTCCTTCCCATGCTCATATACCTGGAGTCATTGGAAGATATACTGCATTTTTTTCTGTTTTTGCAACAACAACTATTACTGAAAGTGTTATTTTGAATTACTGTGAACGTGCAGCAGTGAAGAAAGTTAGTTTTTTTTAAATCATTATTATCAAGTTATAGTGCAGCCTGGTTTAATTGCATTTACCTGACTTCTAGGGAGCAGCTGGAGGAATCCATTATGTTATTGGGGTCGCTAAAACAGATGACTGCTTCAAGACTGAGCAACAAAATAGTTTACACTAGTTGCTAGGGAACTCTAAACATCCTTCCTCATTGGCCGGGTAATATTACTTGGGTCTGACCGTGCATGTTCATTTGCGCATGCTTAACATCAAATTCCCTGAATAAACATGTCTAAAAGTGTCTCACGCAGTTAAATTGAGCATGCGCATATTTCGAGGTCCGGCCACGCCTTGCGCAGGCGCAATATGTCTGATTTCTGGTCGCCATTCCACAGCAGATAATGGCTTTTTCTTGGGCTGGATTAATCAACAACGTTAGTTTTCTGTGCATGTTACGGGAGAGAGGTGCGAGAGGCGACTTCTAGTATAGGAGCTGTCGGGAGGAGACGCTCTGCAGGTAAGATGGCCACTTGGAGGGTATTGGCTATGGAATGGTAATATTAACCAGTCTGGCCAGGTTAGGGGTTCTTTTCCGTTTGGCTTGTGTTAACCATCACAAAGACTATCGGTGTAACCCGGCATCCACTGATGTTGTGATTGTACTTAGGATCAACCCTGCATTACATCATTACACGTAGCACCCATAGCTTGGCCTTAGCAACATCCTTTTCTGCTACATCAGTATTGCTTCCTTTTTATGGTAAACAATAGTGCTGATGTCTTTGTAATAGAATGATTCGTTTTATTGTTCGATATTATCACATTAAACGCTTCTGTGGCTCAGTGGTTGTATAGTCACCAGAATTGCTTCACCTTACCACCGTATGCTGTTTCCGAATTGGTTAATATGGCGATGTCACCTATTAGACCTTTAGGATTATTGTTGTACGTCTGGTTAGCTGCTAATTGTGACTTTAAAAAAAATAAAATCTATGTCTGTACTTTTGTATATTCTAATCTTTTAAAAAAAATGTGAAACATTTTCTATATCTGTCTTTGTATTAATATGTAAGTTTATCTGCAGTTTAATGCAAACGTTTGATGTGTATGTTGTTTTTAAATTGTTTCACCTGTTTGTATCTTAGAAGTGTTTTTTTTTTTTAGGTACTCTGCATGGACTACATTGCAGCTCCCTTGGGTATCTACTCTATTTGCACTATGCTCCCATGTGAAACATCTCATTCTACATAATCTCTGTTGTACAGTGTCCTGGTAAGACATTTAATATCTAAGCTTGCAAGTGTGCTTTGTGTAAATAGGTAAGATGTCATTGATTTGCTTAAGTCATAAAGCAGTTCTAGTCTGGACTAAGGGATAATTTAGTATGGAAATATTAAAATGAGTTTCTTTTGGTTTTTTTTTCTTGTCCAATTCATTTATTTTCTATGCAAGATATCAACACAATGTAGTGTCTTATGTCATTATTTCATATGAGCTTTGGCTTATCAGGTTTTGTGGCATTAGGGACCATTAATAATCCTAGCTTGAGCAATGAGAGAGATTGTATTGTAAAATATCTTTCATGCAGTATCCTGGAAACCTGCAATGATCTTGACCCTGAGTTTCGGCAACAATGCATTAGTGTCAAATCAAGAGATCTTTGAGTTCATTAATACAAGGGTTGCAGTGATGTGTGCATTATAACCACCCATGTCCAAATGTCCTGTTACTTTAAGAATTGCAGAAGGTTATTACCTGGTGGTAACCAAACTATAATTGAGGGGTTACATTTTTGAAAGAGTGGTACTGTTCTTTAAAATAGTGGCAATGCTAATATATTGAAGCTTGGACAGAAGACCTGAGCTTCAACAGCGGCCTCCATTCTGATTCCAAGTCCTCCAAAATGTGTATTGTTAAGTGTTATCGTCTAAACACCATGAACCAGGCCCAGAACACAGCCGCTGTGATAGCTCTGGCAGTGGCAGAGTTCCGATGGCGGATCACTGCACAATCCAAAGTTCTGTGCATGCAAGGAGAGACCACTCCCCCTACATACACAGGATCTTCGCTACCACAAACATACCGGCCCCACAGAAAATGGGGCTTGTATGTAAATAAGGATTGTACATGAGGACTTAAACAGGCCCTTACTCTACGACTTATCATACCTCTAACTCGTCCGTCCTGCCCCACCATCAGAGAGGCTTCCAGCATGGAAACCTGGATCCAAAGTATCCGGATCCCTGGTGGAAGTCTTTGGAAAATACAAGTGCTCTTGCATTTGCATTTGTTTCCTGCTCACAAGGACCGGAGAACAAGTTTAAATGACTATTCTAGATCCAGTCCCACATTGTTTGACATGGGAGGCTCAGAAATGGTGATTATAATCTTTATTATATATGGTTACAGTTTTGATCCATGACACCAGGTGAAGAACTAGTCTTGCTATTTTTTGGAAAATAATGGTGTTAAATGAACTGCTGACACTGTTCCAAAAGAACACTCTGTGCATGGATTGTTGCACACTCTGTGCATGGATTGTTGCACACTCATGTCCCTTTCATCTGTTCTACCAACCTTTTCTAAGAAATGATTATGCTATAATATTATGTTAGATGTTTCTAGATCTTGAATGCCTGTGTATTTAAAAATGTTATATTCCTGGAGCAATAAATAGATGCTTGTTTTCCCCAGGTGGCAACAAGTATATACTGGAATTCCATAGAAAAGTGCTGCATCTAATCAGTCATGGCATCAAGACAACCTGATGTACCTGGTAAAATACCTCCTTTATTACTCATGGTTTTCCATGACTGACGTTATCTGATCTGGTGTGCAGCAGGTTATGTGGTTAACATGTGAAGATCATGTCTAAGTGCATATATACAGTTGTGGATGTGTAGTGCTTTCACTGGAGATCCATGATTATGATTTAATGATAACTTTGTCCTCTGTCCTCATTCACTGGCTCCTCACTTGTAGCAGAATGGCTATATGTGGTGGTGCTCTATTGCCAGTGTATGACTCTTTCTACTAGCAGGGTTTACAGACTCCTGTCTAAACTTGTTTTCTACTTCTTCAAAAATAGGTGTCTGCAGATTATTTGAAATGGTTTAATGATTGTCCATTTTTTTTTTTTTTTTGGCTTTCTCTCATGTAAAATGTTGTTTTTATTTTTTTATTTTTTTTTTAATTGATTATCTCTGTCATGTTGATGACAACAATAACACAGAAATTCATACTTGTTTGTAGCGTATGTTGACTTGTTATTGCTGTGTGTTTAGTCTCCAGAGAATAATCCAAACCATTTGGCCAGAATATCTTTACTAATGGATTATTGGGCAGTGTCGTTATGTGTACTATAATGAGCCATTGGTGCTGGGAGATATTTGATGGTTCCATATAGCTTGCTCTAATGTTGGTGGCCAGTTATGTTCCTGTAAAGCTGGTTCTGTACACACTGACACTTTAAAAAAATAAATAAATTACTAGGCAACATATTTGTTTTGCAAAGATCGGAACATTGCTAAAAATCGTACTTTTAAATGGATGCGATTAAACAATGTCTTGTACTCTGCAACAATCGGCTATGATAATTTTACAGTACAGACTTGCACAATATCCTTTCAAACATGTTTGTGTGTTTGAAATAATTTAGTGATTGGAAAATTTTGATCTTATAAATGCAGCCATTCCATTTTTTTCTTTCAATCTTATGGTATCAGGATTCATTTTATTAATTTGTTAAATGTATTAAGGATGTGCTTATACAGCTATCTTCATATTGATATTTGTAGTAAGTAGTGGACTCTTTATCCTCAGCCATTGAGCACAGCTCCAGTGGGCTTCTAGGAAAAATGTCCCTGCCTATCGGGATGCACCGTCGAGCTTTCAGCTATGACGATGCTCTGGAGGATACAGCACCAATGACACCACCTCCATCGGACATGTGCAGTAACATCTTGTGGAGAAACCCAGTAATTCCAGAACGTAAATACCAGAAGCTATCTAAGGTATGCTGGGGAGACGCACAAGTTGAGAATTGCACAAGCTAATTGCTTCTGGTACTGAATCTTGACAAAATATGTCATTTGGGCTAAGAATTAAAAACCTAATTGATTATAGTGTTCTTTCCTATACTTCTGTGACCCAACAATGTGAATGCCCATGTTGGTGTTCATATGTTTCTAAAGTTAGTTTATATGTACAAGCAGAAAATATTGTTCAGTAGTTGTCTGGTAATGGTGGCAGCAGTTGTGTGCTGAACCATTATTCGACCTGTGGATTCTCTAGTTTTCCTTTATACCTCAGTGGTAGCGGAAAGCTCTTCTTTAATTTCTTATTGAGAAGGCCCAGTAAACCTAAAATATGTTTGCCAAACCCTACATTTTCTTTCATGTTGACATGTCGCCCCCCTTTCAAAACATTCCCATTAATACAATAATAACCTACTCTTATATAAGGTAGTAGGTAGAGAGAGACATGCATTTGGAAATCTTGTTAACCTGGTGAAAATAATTTCCTTTATCTTTAACTATTCTTATTTATTTTATTCCTCTCCTCACCACATTTCCCATGCCCTCTCTGTCTTCCATCTTCATTTTCTTGAGCAGGTTGAGGATGGGGATAATAGCATGCCCCCACCTACTTTGCCCCATTCCTCTTCCAATGAGAAGGCCCCTGTGGTGAAAGCCAAAGCAACGTCAGTCATCATGAACTCTCTTATGACAAGTAAGCTCTATTTTATTTGGTTATCTGAAACACAACCTATTAGTTGTTGAGCATATATATCATACTATCATGAAATATATATTGCATTGGCTTTCTAGAATCACACTTTCTTGTAAAGTTCGATATGCCAAAATTTAGGTTATAGGGCTTGCTGATCAACTGCTGCAAATGGAGCTTATGGAAATTTGTTAAAACTGGTTGCTATTGAGTTCTTATACCTTCCTTTTATATGGACTTATAAAATGCAATAATGCACCCTTTTTGTCCTTCACACTTCTCAAAATGGGTCTGTGTACAGTTTATTGTGCTACCTTTCTGCCTTATTGTATTGTGCATAAGGGGTGCACTTTGTGTAGCGTTCAAGTCTATAGATATACAGGTTGGGTCAAAAATGGAACTTATTCAGGAAAGGCTTGTTGGTATGTTAGTGAACTTTGACTGCAAGAATAATCAAGACATTGCTCACCCTTCAGTCCTCATGACGTCAGTCCTTTTTAGCTTGCTGCTGTATTCTACCTGCACTCCATAAAGTTAATTCTCTTGAACCTCCAAACTAAAGCAACGTCACAGGCTTATTGATACTTTTCTGTCTTATTGCATCTTTATCATCTTCTATGTTTCCATCATCAAATCTTCAACATGATAATTTTTAGAGACATTTGTTACATTACCTGCATTGTGCACCATTATTCCACGCAAATAAATCTGAAATTTTTTTCAGAGCACCTTTTATTAGTAACACTTCTTCCCTTACTCACTGCTGGACTAATCTTCAGAAAGAAACAGATCAGACCTCATTCTTCATCATCTCTTATGGGCCCGGAACCTAATATCTGGCAGTGTCTCCTTCAGGAGTTATGTGAAATGTGCTCTGCTTAATTATTTAGTAATTGTTAGTATTCTAAATCAATGTTTTCCTAGGCAAAACGGTATTTGTAAACCGTGGACACTAATCCTATGTTCAAAACATTGTTGATATGATTTTTGTATTTATCTTTTTATTAGTTTTTTTGAGCTTATGAGTCAATAATTTTTATTCTATAGTACTTTCTTGGCTAAGATTTGTTTTTACAAGCATCTAAATATGACCTTAATTACACCTTGGTTATAATTTGTCTGGCAGGTCTTTGCATGAAAACAAAAGAGATGAGATACTAGTGCACGCTTGCAGAGTACATGTTGTGACCTATAATTTTTATATCTTTATTTGGAGTGTGCAGATTAGTTTTGTGTGCATTTGTGGTGTAACGGTGGTGCTACTTGGAACTCTCACCATGGTGAGTAGTGATCGATAGATGTGTGTGTGTATATATATATATATATATATATATAGTGATGTGTGTGTGTGTGTGTGTATATATATATATATNTGTAAGTGTCTGTCATTTATTCACATTTTTTAGGTATTTACTGTCCACAAGATAGATAGAAGAGAGAACTTGTTGCATTTTATATTTCTTAAGATCATTATGGGGCAGATTCTGTTGAGTGTGATGACAGGATTAGGCGCAAAGCTGAACATCTACATGGAGCAAGAAAAGATTTAGATTTGTGCAAAGTGCTGTTTGGAGGTACATCATAATCAATAGACTCTGCCCCTATATGTGGTTTGTCAGATTGTAATTTGCTTCTATCTGTTTAAGGCAAGTTTTGCTGATTTTGTGATCTTCCATATCTTTCAGGCCAGGAGAGCCTCTTGGCACAATATGTTAACTCAGCAACTTGTGATCTGTGCCATCTGCTTTTTTTGTTTACTCTCAAAAACCTTACAAAATTATTTTAGGTCATTTACTAATGCATGCAGATCACGCAAAATAAGTCTACTTAGGGGTTTGTTGTGTCCTTTATAAGCCCCGTGCTGGGCTGCTTTGTTTGTGTTGCTTTTATTAAAATTCTGAAACGCATTGACTTTTCATTCAAGTGATTTGTGCCAAGACCACAGTACAATAAAACATGTTATTTAGTGCATAAGATGTGACTAGAGCCCAGAAGAAAATTGTACTCTTCGACTGATGTTGAGATTGCAATCCGGTGTAAATTTCCTGTGTGGTTGAGTATGAATTATTATCCTTTAGTAGTAAGAGTAATGTAGAGTCTGGTGATTGAAAAAGCAAAAGTTTCTATTGCTCTTTTAAACAAGTAACTGGTAAATCCGGGTACATACAATAAAATTATAGGACTGATCTGCCACCCAAAAATTGCATAGTCTGAATACTTGACCGATTTTGTTGGAAAGTCCAGTAACTCTGCCAATGGATAATGGTATTGGTCGGTTTGCACATTCTACTTCTACTGTGTTGAGCCTATAAAGGATGTCACAGCACAGTTTAAAGATCTGCCTCAGGTTCACGCTTCGTTTGCATCCTGCACGATTTCTCCAGCTATTGTTTTTTGTCAGGAGCCAGGAAAAGTGTGCAATTGTATAATTGCCAGCTCCCAATTGGTTAGTTTTCTTAAGCATGTAGTTTAAACAATCATATAGTTTTGTGTCATGTTTATAGTGTGTGAACTATGTAAAGACTTTTTAGTGCAATTAAAGTATTAATGCGCCTGTTTGCAAAATTATTACCAGGAGTGTTTTTATTTGTTTATTTCCGCTTGTTTTGGGAAAGGGGGGTTCTTTTATTTTTTTTTTTTTGTCCAAACACATTGGCCACACGAATTGTAAAGCATAAATTGTCGTTAGGTACATATTAAAAACTCCCCACGAGCATTGAACTTGATCCAGTTCTCCGCTTCTCTGTGACCCTCCCCCACATGGGAGGTAGCATACAAACATATGATTTACCACATTGAAACCTGAGCACATATTATTGTATAATTGAAATATCTCCCACCTTGCATAATTTCTGTATATTATCCACCGTGCTGTCAAAAAAAAGTTTCCAGTATTGAAGTCATGGGGAAAGGGTGCAAAACGCCCACAAGTCTGGATCTTGTCCACTGTCCTCATTTTGGGGGGTCTCCGTCAGTCATTTGCAGCAGTTGTATCAGAGTGTTACTTTGTGAACATTATAGTATTGGCAAATGCACTTTCTCGTCTTCAGTGCATTTCAAATGAGTTGAAGACCATTCTGCCATACTGTTGTTGTTGCTTCTTATTGTGATACGCTTGCAGTGGTAACACTGCTTCCTTTGCTTCTGTCTACATTTCATATGAGCTTAGCCATTATTGCAAACTTTATCAGATTTCTCCTCTTGCATTGCATTTGGAACAGAGGAGCTCTTTATCTTTTCTATGAACCTGGAAATGTCTGTTACAGGTTCATGCTAAAAGAACTATTGTAACCAAATACAAACTGAGAGAATTAGATTAACACCTTTTGTGTGTTTAAGAGAATAATGTAAACTAATTAGCATTGTGTATATTATATGTCTGCACCATCTCCTGCTAGTTGTTGAGGAAGACTCCAGTCAGTCTCTGGCTGTTTCTCCTGCTTGAGAGCTGTGTGTGCAAATGTCTCCCATTTCAGAGCATACACAAGAGAGTATTCAGCGGTTCGAACAGCAGGCTGGTCTCAGGGATGCTGGTTATACTCCACACAAAGGCCTAACTACCGAAGAGACCAAATACCATCGCGTGGCGGAGGCCCTGCATGTAAGACCAATGGCTTGCCCCCCCTCCCTGACTCTCTTTCATAAGTCTGAGCTTGTGCCTGGTTTGTGCGCTTTGCCTTCAGTGATCCACATGGATTGACTGTGCAACGAGAATGCTGTGTGTGCTTTACCGCTTTCTTCTCCTCAGATGTGTTTTGCTCCTTGATTTGTTGTATTTGCATGTTTGTTGGGGCGGGGCATGTGACCAGTGCTCTTTATCTTGTAGTTTTTTTGGTTTTTTTTTTCATAGAGGAAGTTTTATCAGTGGTGTAATTCTAAAACAAGGAGACATCCAATTT
>WWET01001384.1:203273-215709 GCA_011038615.1 Limnodynastes dumerilii | reverse complement strand
CTCCTACTGAATCTAAAATACCGGGAGAGGCTCGTCAGTAGCATGTTGCCAAAGTTTTAGCAGTAATATAGTAATGAAGGCTCTGCATCGCTTGCAAAATGCTGCACTTCCTTTTATTTATTGCCAACATACTTACTAATACTGGAGTCAAACAATGGAGGTGAAGAGAAATCGGAAGCTTGGGCCCAATAACTTTTAAACTTGCCATAAGATCAAATTATCGAACCTAAGCATTTTGGTGTTTAACGGCCATTCAAATAAAGAGATGTGACTGACAGACAGAGGGCCAGATTCAATTCGATAAAAATCATTCGCATGCCCTGCCAGCCAGGGACCGCTGCGCAGGTGCCTAGGTTAAAAAAAAAAACCTTCTCTGAACGTCACAAGTCATCTCCTGCTAGCAGGAAGTACCCGGCGCTAATGACAGGTTATTAGCCAGTCTGAAATATTGTGAGAACGTTATTTCAGACACTGGCCAATAACCTGTAATTAGCGCCAGGTACTTCATGCTAGCAGGAGATGATTTGCGACGTTCAGAGGGTATTTTTTTTCTCCGTTACATTTTTTTCCGCTGGCAGCTGTTTTAGCACAGCGGTATAAAAAAAATTATTGAATCAACAAATTTTTACCGTTCAATTGCTGGCAAAGGCGTCGTATTTTTTCCACCGCAATCTTTTTTAAAATATCGCCGCCAATTGAATCAGGCCCAGAGTCTTTAACAACGGACCACTGATGAGTTTTTAAAAAGTGATGGCACTAATGATTTATCCCCAGAGAATAAAGACTGGGCTAAAGGATTAAATGTGTTAAAGTCAGGTTTAACTAAACAGACAAAAACATGGAACTTGGCTACTTGTAAGAATTATGTTAATAACGGTATCACACCACGGGGTCTAAGACCAAAAGTGTTCCCTACTTTTGATTTAGTAAACGCTGAGCTGCATAAACAGTGGGAGGATAGTTTGACCAAATGCTCTCTTCAGTTGTTAAACATTTAGATCCAGCATTATGAAATTAAAATAACTCAGATTAATAATGACATTAGATAAAGGGGGAGCTGTAGATATAGCTTATCTAGATTTTAGCAAGGCTTTTGACACTGTGCCACATCGAAGACTGTTAAATAAGCTGGAAACTTTAGGATTGGACTTAAAGCTAGTTGCATGGATACAATCTTTGTTACAGGATAGACAAAGGGTTGTAGTAAATAGAATCTCTTATGGTGATGGTAAGGTAACCAGTGGAGTACCCCAGGGTTCTGTACTTGGACCAGTGCTATTTAATATCTTTATAGGTGATATTGCCTGTGGTATTGAGGGGAAAATATGCCTTTTTGCAGATGACACCAAGATATGTAACCGGGTGACACGCCAGGTGGGGTACAGAAAATGAGGGATGATCTAAGTAGACTGGAGGAAAGTGTGGCAACTGCAGTTTAATGCCAAAAAATGCAAAATCATGCACTTAGGACATAAAAACCCAAAGGCTCAATATTTCCTTAATGGCATTACATTAGAATCTACCAAGGAGGAAAGGGATCTAGGAGTCATTATCTCCAGTAACTTGAAGGTAGCCAATCAATGTAACAAAGCAAAGCAAATGACTTCACTGAAAGGGTGATAGATAAGTGGAATATTCTCTCATCTGAGGTGGTTGAGACCAATACAGTAGAACATTTAAACAAGCTTGGGATATATATAAAGGGTATCCTAAATTGTAAACGAAATTGAGGGTAAATAGGGTCTAGGGTCAGTATAGGTTTAAATAAACAAATGGGCAGACTAGATGGGCCATGTGGCTCTTATCTGCCGTCACTTTCTATGTTTCTATCTTAGTCTTTGTGGATCCAGGCGCGGCCATATCTCCAGAAAGACATAAATACATTAGAGACTGGGCAAAGAAGAGCAACTAAAATGGTCCATGGCCTTTGTAACAAATCATACCAAGAAAGGCTAGAGGAACTAAACATGTATAGCTTGGAGCAGAGAAGGGAGAGGGGGGAGGGGGAGCATGATAGCAGCTTTCAAATACATCAAGGGTTGTGACCAGCTAGTGGAGGGTACCATTTTTCAAAAGAAAAGATGTAATAGAACACGAGGGCATGAATATAAACTGGAGGGTGGTAGATTCAAAGGAAATGTGCGGAATAATTGCTTCACTGAAAGGGTGATAGATAAGTGGAATAGCCTCCCATCTGAGGTGGTTGAGGCCAATACCGTAGAACAATTTAAAGATGCTTGGGATAAATAGAAGGGTATCCTAAATTGTAAACCAAATTGAGGGTAAATAGGGTCTAGGGTCAGTATAGTTTTGAATAAATAAATGGGCAGACTGGATGGGCCATGTGGCGCTTATCTGCCATCACTTTCTATGTTTCTATGACATCAAATTCTTAAGGATTCACTTGTTTTTTTTAAAGGTCTAGAACCATTTCAAATATTAGGTACCAAATACAAGAATGATGTTCAAATAATGGATCAAAAAATTATGCAAAAAAAGGGAAACGTTTCTGAGAAACAAAAATGAATTTAGTTGCAATCAGGTGTATCCATGGCCAACGCAACAGCAATATTGGGGAAATAGACAACCCTTTCTAATTCTGATCTTGAGTCCACAGATGGTGAGGGCATTAGCCCGAGATCTTCAACGAATTCCTTACCCTCCTCACAAGCTACAGTATCTTTTTTAGACGGCCGCCCAGACTAAAGATTCCAACCAACGATTACAATGTCAGGAGGGGTGGGAAGACCCATAAGAGGTATGTACGGAGGTCCCAACAGGCGACACCAGAAAAATCGCCGCAGATATTAGAAAGCAAGTCTGATTCTTTGCAGATTATAAACTTGACCAATTATGTTTTGACTGATACTCAAAAAAAAGGATTATCTTTGGGTTTATCTTTTTCACCTACTATGTCATTTAACCGCTTTTCCTTGGAGAAGGACTTACATCTTTTTCTGAGAAAAATAGTGTTACATCTAATATATGGAAAAGAGAGGGAGACCATTAGTATAGAAGAAAGTGACATACAATCTGTTTTGACCTTATCTGGATTAGACACAAGATCAGGAGATGTTGACCATCCTAGAAGATCTTGCAACTAATGAGGAACCCCCAGTGTTAAAAATACCATCTGAGACCCAAATCCAAGTTCTTTCCTGACATAGAAAAATACTCAGTGTTATCTGTGTTCAGAAAGTTAGTGACAAGATTTTAACATGTTAATGACAAGTGAAGCTAAAAATACTGTTTAATACAATTTGTCCTCTGAGGGAAAATAGGGCTTTAAAAAGGAGATTGCCTCGTGGGATATCGTTGTCAAATCATCTGACAAAGATGGCAATGTTGTACTATGGCCTTCCACCTTATATATAGCTGAAGCTTAGCGGCAGCTTGAAAATCCAGATTGCTACCGCAAGTTATTAGGAATTCCCACTACAGAGTTTCTTTCAACTTATGATAATAAAATCCAAGGAGCTAAACAAGAAGGAACAATTACTAATGAGGCCTACAACATTTTTAACTGTGGAACATCCTAGAGTACCAACTTTCTACTTGTTGCCCAAGGTACACAAGAATGTGGAGCACCCATCAGGTCGCCCCATTGTATCGGGCAACCTGTCTAACAAAAAGGCTAGCAGATACGTAGACACATCTACGGTCATATGTCACCAGCCTTCCATCCTATATTAGGGACACGCAAGATCTTTTGGCCAGAATCAATGACATCTGTGTTCCTGTGGACACATGGTTGGTATGTCTGGATGTGGAGTCTCTCTACACCAGCAACAGACACTCCACAGGCATAGGGGCCATTATACAGTTTCTGAAAAGTGGAGTACAAAGTCCTCATAATGACATGTTACATTTTGTATTAAAGAGGAATTATTTCCTCTTTGATGGCAGCTTTCTTTTTGCAGGCGAGGGGCACAGCAATGGGGACCCCATGTGCCCCCACTTATGCAAATTTGTATTTGGGGTGGTGGGAGCAGGATGTCGTCTTCGCGGAGTCACATGAGGTGTATACATCTCGTATACCCATGTGGCTCAGCTATATAGACTACATCCTGCTCCTATGGCAAGGTGACTCCGCCTTACTGGACACTTTCACCTCCCTACTCAACACCAGTGAGTTTAATCTGAGACTCACGATGACAAGAAGTCAAACACAGGTGGACTTCCTGGACATCACTATTGGGATTGATGAATTTAGGTGTCTGAGCATAAACTTTTTTTAGAAAGAGCCACTAATCTAATGGCATTTTCCATTGTAAAAGTTATCATAAAAACATAAAACTGAACATCCCAAGAGGCGAATATTTATGATTACGCCGCAATTGCTCACCTGTGTCTAAATTTAAACGAAGGGCGAAAGAAGTAGAAGCAAGACTGTTAGCTAGGAGTTACCCAAAAAAAAACAAAAAAAAAAAAAACACCTTGATCCAAGAAAAAAAAAAAAAAACCTTGATCCAAGCCTACCATTCAGCTCTAAATACCGATAGAGAGTGTCTGATCTGTCCAAAAAGGAAAACCCAGAAGATGATGCCAAAGATAAGATTTATTACTGATTTTTGCTATCAAGCGGATGCAATCAGTAAAATAGTAAATAGACACTTACCTATTCTGAAGGCCGAACCCAGTCTAAAGAAAATTTTTGATAACCATTTACCTATGTGTTGGCGGCGGTCAGCAAACTTAAAGGATAAGTTGGTAAAAAGTTTTTTTTACCTCAACCATCAAAACCTGACAAATATGTAGGTTCTTTTGCTTGTGGTACCTGTAGTTACATTGTAAAAACACTGGAAATTACTGATAGTTTTCAAAAACAGTACAAATTGAATAGCTTCATGAATTGCAATTCTAAATTTGTAATTTGTGAAAGCAATCTCATGTATGTTGGGAAGACTATTAGACCATTTAGACAGCATCTTATGGAGCATTTGAGATCTATAAAAAATGCACCCATGGACAAACAAAAATGTAAAATGTTAACTCCAGTGGCACGCCATTTTTTTCACACACATAATTGTAACCCTAAAAAATTACGGGCATTTATGATTGAAAAAGCAAAGGAATCTATAAGGGGTGGTGACACTGACCAACTATTGTTACAGAAAGAAGCTAAATGGATTTTTAATTTAAATACCATATTTCCTAATGCCATGAATGAAAACATCACTTTCACCCCCTTTTTATGATATCTAGTGTGAATTCAAGGCAGTCATTTATCTACTATGCATTATATTGATTCCTTTGAGATCATAGGATGGCAGTTGAATTTCCAATTTTCAAAGTAATAGTTTTAATAAAAATTTGTAATTATAACTTAAATAAATGTATTCTGGAGTAACCTATTGAAGTATAACCACTGTTTGTTGACTAAATGTTCTGATTAACAAGAAGAAAAATTAGAAACATTTAGAACATGTCACTTTAATTGGTGAGTGCCAGTGGCTGTGAACACTCAAAGCTCTGTTTCTCTCTTTTTTTGAAAGGGTGTACTCCCTCCTAATTAACCAATGTCCTATAAGTTATCATCTGAGTTAATAGATAATATTCTAAACAAATGTAATTCTAAATAGTAAAAATATAAAAATAAATTACAGAGTATACCAGGACGTATAGAGGGCTTTATTAGATATGGTTATCATTTTAATACCAAAAGAGTGTTCAGTGCAAAAAGATTAACATTGCTGTCTTGATTATTTTCAATGAGGTATGATGTAGCAAAATTAAAATCTGGCTTTAAACAGTACTTGCAAGTGTCTGCATAATCTGGTTGCCTTGCAGCTGCTCTAAAACCGGCACTCTATTGTAAATCTAATATTATCATAAGTGTAAACTGTTAATCCAGCATTTTTTTAGATGTGTTTATTCACTTTGTTTTCTCTGTATGTAGTAATCAACGGACAGGTGTGGAGCTGAATCGACCTGATGCCCGATTGGCGCTGATGAGCATAAAGAGCCCCCCCTGCCTGACACACATTACCCTTGACAAAGCCGATCAGTTTGCAGGCGAAACGTACGTCGGGCAATAACAGCTTGTGGAGTGTGGGGACATACGAAGATCCCCTGTCTGGCTGTTTTCCTGCCTTCGTCCAACGTTTGAATTGATGTGGTGAGACCCCTGCTCCATTCCCAGCTTAGGGAGGGACATTTACTTGCACGGATGTGTGAAGTATGGTCGTGAGACCATTAGTTGTTTGATTAGGGTAAGCTGTTCCCCTGCTAGCATAGGGAACTGGGAGTCTCACTTTGTTTGCACGGTACAGTGTTTCTCTTTTGCCTGCACATATGTGTATACTATGTACAAGAGATTGTTGGTGGGCAAGGTATATTTTTCTAATTTGTTAATATGTGTAGAACATAATTTGTTCTCTTTTAGAACAATTGAATAAAAAGCTGATTTTATTTAGAAAAACTGTCTGTGTATCATTAGTGTGCACCAGTTTAAGGTTCTCATCAGAGGGTTTGTTAAACTCTTCTGATTATAGTCTGTTTTTTGTGCACAATTAAATATTGGAACCTGTGGTAGCACCTATTTCATCCTGACTATTGTCCTATGGAAATTGATTGCTGGTGCGGCTCTATTTCTTCTGTTATACTTACTAATAATACTGGAGTCAAACAGTGGCGGTGAAGAGAAATTGGAAGCTTGGGCCCAATAACTTTCAAACTTGCCATAAGATCAAATTATCGAACCTAAGCATTTTCGTGTTTAATGGCCATTCAAATAAAGAATAAAAAAAATACTTATAAACTACAGCAATTATTGGCAGAAAAAGGAAAGGAGAAAAAGAAAAGGCCCTGCACCTGCAACCAAACCTGTTCTAAACTCTTATTTCACCTACACTAAGCATCCACTATTGTGAAAAAACGTTAGTAAAAGGACAAAAAATAAATCATTCCACGTACCAGTCTTAATCTTTTGTAAGCCTAGAAACAGCAGACATAAGTAATGGAGCATCTCCTCCCATGTTTGCCATTCAGGACCCTAAGAAAAAAGAAAAACATTCTACATGATGAAGGAATGAATAATGTTAATAGGGACCAGATCAACACTTCTGACTTTCTGATCTGTTCTGTGTGATCATATACTCGGGGCCCGATTCAATTAGCCTCACACCCACATTTGCAGTGCGAAGGTAGTTGTGTGAATTTTTTGGGGGTATTTTTAGTCGTATCTCTTAATGGTGCTCATAAACATTGACTACTGTAACAGAGGGGAAAAAAAATCGTATCG
The DNA here is from genome assembly GCA_011038615.1 of Limnodynastes dumerilii. NCBI lineage: Eukaryota > Metazoa > Chordata > Amphibia > Anura > Limnodynastidae > Limnodynastes > Limnodynastes dumerilii. Next base: position 208,466 of record WWET01001384.1, on the reverse strand, counting down.
CAAGCTTTTCCCATCCAATGTGGTGCATGAACGCAATTGAATTGGGCCCTTCGTTTCAGCATATTGCACATGTTTCTACATAAAACATTCAATACACAATCTGCTCCATCCACTTAAATGGGCAGCACTTCATAATAAAATGTACAACACAGACACACTGCCACACCATGCACTGATCCAGACTTCTGACCTGCTGCCATTTTCCGAAACCTGTGTGTGAGGGATGTGGTTTGTAGAATGTATGCATAGATGCACACAAATAGCGGGGTCACATCAGAATTCTGGGTTCTGATTTTTCAATGCTACAATTTTGTATCTGGCCCTAGATTCTATTATTTCCCAATATTGATAGATCAAGCTTCATTAGTCACTAAATACCATGTTTAACACTTCCAGGTCAGTTTAGGGTAAGGTATACCTCACCTTAGGGTGAAGCTCCGCCATGAGGCGGCAGGCACTTTAATAGGCACAGTGTTTCACTTTATTTAGAGTAGGGCATCTAGTCTACATACTCTATTGAGACTTTACCTCCATATTATTACCGGGCAAACAACATTTCGGTTTATTTCAGGTAACAGACACCTATTCAATTTCAGCTACATTGTTTATTCATCTTTGCCTATATGGTATTTTTCCTTTATTGCCTGTTACATTGACTCATACTTTTTAGATGGGTGAATGAAAACAGGTAAGTATAGAGTCTTGTATGTGATTTTGCCAAGTGTGGATTTCTTTTTAGAACATTAGATTCTTCTGATGTGATTTAACAGCAGCAATTTATTTATGTAGGTGTTTCGCCACCATTTATTTTAATTATTTCTGTATTAAAAGTTATGTTTTAAATGATCCATCAATACTTCTATATACATTTGTGAATTAGGAGTGCACTACCAGGTGGCCTACTTATCCTTTTTCTCTATATACACACACCAATTTGACCATTTGTTGCACCCTCCCATCATTTTGGTTTATAGCTAGAAGAAACCCCAAACATTTTTAATAGTATAATGTATTTAAAGCTTAATGCCATACCTTTACATAATGAGGCTGCAGCCACAGTAATGGCTCTTCTTTGGGCAACTCCTTTATATATGCTCGGCTGGAATAGTGACCGTTATTAGACCAGGTAATCTCCCTGTCACTTACTGAAGGGAATTTTATCTTACACAGTCAAATACTGGCAGTGGACTGGATTCAGAGAAATCCAAACCTAGCATGAGTGGAGATGCTCCCATCACTCACATGGCCTTCAGACAACACTGTATCTAAAGTCTTCCATTCTGTGCGCACTTAACATAGCAATGGAGTGGAAGTTTGGATGGATTGGCCCTAAGAATCTAAACTGTACATTACACTAAAATAAATAGAGAAGATAGACATAGCTATTCCTATGGTGTGAGCTATTAGCAATCACACTGGATAAATTTGTATTACTGTCAGAAATGTATTTTATTAATATAAATATGTTGCAAGACATTAAGTTTTAAATTTAGTATTGATATAAAGACAAACAACCTTACCACAGTACAATAGTTATATCAGATGCAGACTGTGCATTAACTACCTACAAAGTGTAAATATGAAGGGACCCAGGAATAATAAAGCGGGACCACAATTCAAGAGTTCTAGGTATCTGGCACCCACAAAATCTAGACTATAGTGCAATCACAGCTTTTCCATCAAGACACAAGAAGAAAACCAAATTGGAGACATCCTTGAAAGACCCAAAACAATTAAACTTTTACTACAACAGCATTAACATATGTTGACAAATTCAAGACCTCATGGAAGTCAAACAGCTCCCATCATCCCTCTGACAGGTGGGCAATCCCATCAGTAGATCTGCTAATCTGTGGGGTGGGACCCCAGGACTGCCCCCTCACTGTTGCCAGCTCACTCGTGTGGAGGGCTGCATCCTGAAGGGTTAACATCCTGTGGAAGACTCCATAAGACCCAAAACCTGGTACTCAGATATGGAGAGATATTTGGATGGCTGTAGGAATAAAACTCTAGGATTAGATCCCTTCAATTTGGCCCTCAAAACAGAAGTCATCAATATCAGAATCCAGGGAAAATGGATCTAGTTAAGGGACAGACAACTGACTGGTTTGCACAGACCTTGAGAAAAAGCACTAAAAGTTACCTGGTCATTTTGTTTCTTGGACTCCTCCATGGCACCACCAATACAATGGGTTAATTCCCTCCTTCTTGGAGCTCAGAAGAAAAAAAAACAAAAACAAAACCCGACCTATATAAGACCACCCCGGATGGTGATATTTGGCGACTTCTTATCTTACCAAGCTTCTACAATTGAACTCAGATAATATACAAAACACATACAGTCAAAACCCTAACCTATTAACACACACAGGGGAGAGGGTAGAAGCTATGTGCTGCCATGGAGGAGTCCAGGAAACAAGATTACCAGGTAATAATCCAGATCCTCCCCACAGCAGCACCAATACAATGGGTCCTACCCAACCAGTTAAAGCCACTGGGAGGGCAAAGACCCAAGACTACTATTTACATATATACTGAACAAAATAGGCCGTTTTACACTACTGATTTGAGAACCCTTCTGCCAAACTTGCCATCTGCCAACGCCTGGATATCCAACCTATAGTGTTTGAAAAGTATGTACAGAAGACCAACCAGCCACTTTAAAAAGATCTTCCAATGAGGCTGATCCTCTCTCTGCCCAGGAAGCTCTAGCCCTGGTAGAATGAGCTTTTAGGAACTTCCAAACCTCTAACATAAGCTAATGCAGGACCAAATCCACCTAGCTATAGAAGCCGAACATCCTCTACTTTTCCCCTGAGTAAGACTAAACAGCTGTTTAGTCTTTCTGAAGTAAATAATCCGGTCTAAATACATTCTTACTAAACTTAACCATATAAAAAAATAAAAAATATAATAGGAATGTGTCCCTTCAAGACTTACCCTGATTTACTGGGCTGGGACTTCTTTTCCTTCACACTCATGTTGGAGTCTTATCACCTCCCTTACTCCTGTCTTCCGGCGCCAACGCCTAACCTTAACCTGGGCTACAGAAAAATGGCAGCGGACACCTCCTCTAGTGTTCCACTGCCCAGTGATGTCACTTCTGCCAGCCCTTGAACACGTTGGGGCGGGCATAGAAACGGCGGTCCTTCAGGGGAGAGGAACGCACCGTGAGGCAGGTCCAAGCCTCCTTCCCCCACCTGGATGGGAGAACACCAGCGGGAGAAAGCTTCTGATGCAGCAGGAACGGAGAGACTACCAGAGCCTCAGGTAAGCCTTGCACCTAACTCTCTAGAGCTCCAAGCAGGAATAAAAGAAGTCACCAGGTACCTGATGGGGTAGTCTTATATAGGTCAAATGTCTTTTTTCCTGTGGAGCTCCAAGGAGGAGGGAATTAATAAATTGTATTGGTGCTGTCATGGGGAGGATCTGGAAACTTAATTCTACAAAGAAGCACACAAATACCGAGACTGACTCTTCTTGCAATACCCTGGACCACCGTTGCTCAACAGTTCAGCGATTACACTTCTAGTGCTTGCAAAGCCACACCTACATCTGTACAGTTCTGGAAAAACCAGCCCAACAGCCTAGGGAACTAAAGTCAAATGAAGGGGATGGAGAGGAGTAGCTAAAACTCCTGTGCCTTAATCCTAACCCTATAATCAGCAGCATCCTCTAGATGCCTACAAGAGAAAATAGGGTAAAATTTGGTCTAGTGATTGTGTAGATAACATCTTCTTACAAGAGTCTGTAGTACCCAAATAATTCTAGATTAATTGCTTGAAACTAACTAAAGTTTGAGATACTCACCTGATTTTCTAGATGTAGTGTGGAATTGCTAATGAAGAACAGTATTTTGCCTATAAGCGAGCAGTCTTGAACTGGAGGAGTTTTACAACTACTATGGAAGATCACCTCTAGAATCTCTGCCTGAAGGAGAAGGCTTTCAGTGCTGCAGAGGAACAGCTGCCTAAATAAGAAATATACATAAAAGAAATATAGTTTTCAACAAAAGTTGATAAGCACAGGAGACCATAATACCGCAATATATATTTTGTAATGTTTAGCCTGAAATTTAGCTAAATCACGTTAGACATTTTCCCATATTAAGCATGATAAACATAAGCAGAAAAGGATAATTAAGACTTCAGAAAATTAGAACAATAACCCAATCATAACTGAATTATAGGTAACCAAGAAGCCTACTGTAACACTGAAAGCTATGCAGAAACTTCTGCCTGGACAACATCCCATTATTACATTCTATGTGGGAATGTGAAACATAGCAGTCGGCCGCATCCGCACTTAACTCACCTAACCCGCCCCAGGAAGAAGGAACAAACATGCCCTCCCTTCACCACATGCTCCTTAAAAAAGGCCAGATGCTACCATGGCATGCCTCTTCCTTCTTAGATACCTACATGTGGTTTAAAAGGCTGCACGTAATCAATCTACGTATTTTATGGTACAAAGATCGTGTGGGTGACCTACTTTGCATGCGCAGTAGGTAATTTCTTAAAAGACTGTTCTTAAAGCAGAGCTTCTCAAGCTTGAATACGGTCCAGTCCGTATTCGGTGCTCCGAGGATTGATTGCTAAGCAATCGATATCCCAGCCAGTTCGGAACTGGATGGGAGTGAACGTCCCTATCGAAATAGGACAGTTCGCTATGGGGTCCCACACTCAGTTGAAAATTCACTTTTAGTTTGATGGACCAGGTATGTAAAAAGAACAAAGTGCTAAAATGGCATCACACTACTGTGGCAACATACATTTCATTACACTATACACCTACATACCGTATTGCTTTCAGCTTAAACTAGGTCAGGCAAAGGCAGCCTACAGCATTCCTGGTGTTGCGAGACTACAAGTCTCATCATGCTTTGTAGGCATCAGCCATGCTTATGCTTTTGAATCACAATGGAACTGATTGGGGAAGTTGTTTTCAGAACACCTAAGGGGCCAAAGGATGCCCATGCCTGAACTAGGTTGTGATTTATTATGATGCTCTACAAAAAGGGGAATCTATAATTACAGAACCAACATTCAGGTAAGCCAGTGATTTCCACTTTTATTTACACAAGCAATTACTTACAATTTATGTACACATTCACAGTATATAATTTTTCCTCAAGACTTCTCTTTTGCAGATAGTAAGTATTTACCTCTGTTTAGTTTTCATGTCAGTAATGTA
>WWET01001384.1:188713-200838 GCA_011038615.1 Limnodynastes dumerilii | reverse complement strand
GTCTATAGTTCCAAGCACCTAATCCTAAATATAGATTCAACATTTTTTACTCAAGATTAATGCCGTCACCTCCAAACACAGAAAGTAAAGGGCTCAGACTGAAAAACTGACAAAGTGCAGCCATCAATCTGGGAGCCACTAGTTTTGGAACACATGAAGGGTACAACTAAATTCCCAGACAGATAATGGGCCTGATCCAGAACAATGCTTCGGAGCGAATTTACACGTGGCAGAGACGTAAAATCGCTGTTTTGTACATACTGCGCATGCGCACCATAGAAAATACGCACATTAACGTAGCGTAATTGTGAACGTATGGGCCATTCACGTATGTGTCACGTAAATACTTACGTGTGGGCGTGCCGATTTTACATTACCACAAAATACGTCTGATATACGTGAAGTAGGCGGGGGGTTGTATTTAAAGTGTACAGTATGGGCATGCTTAGCTGCGTAAATTCGTCTAGCCCATACGTACGTGTGCGTATGAATGCGGTTACGTTGGCAAAAGTTAAGGTAGGGTTTGAAAAGCGTATCTTGACAAAATACGTACGTTCAAGGGGTGTGCCAAGGGGAGTGTAACGAATTTACGCGCACAAAAATACGCTACGTGAATAAACGTACGGCAAACGTAGTTCTGGATCTACCCCAATGTGTAATAGCTGCAACTTCTCTACACATTCATTTTGCTTCTGGTTTAGCGCTGGTAAATCATTATGGTCCAGTTTGAAAAATGGAGGCTTTCAATAATAAAGGCTTTTTAACCCAAATAGGGTTTATAAAGAGATTCTTCCCAATCAAGTTTTATATAGACAAATTGACAGCTATGGAGCTCTAGAGACTTGCACTTACTTTTGAACTTTCATTAGGATCATGTAAGCTTCATGCTGAATAGTTTCTTCCTCTGCACCAAGAAGTATAGAATGGATAACATAACTGATGGTGTCCTGACGTGGATAGTAACATTCAGTTACAAAGTTAGCCAAGAAATGCAATGTGCCCTGATGAAAGCCCTCTTCCTTTGTGTTGTCCACAATGCTCATACGACTGAAAGGAATCGGCTTTGCCTGTAGTTTCTGTGGCAATTAAAAAGGAGACGCTAGAAGGCAATTCTATAAGTTCTTGTAAACAAATATACAACTAAAGTAGGCACTAAATAAAAACCAATTTTGTCAAAAAAAACAGTTCCACACAGTCCTAAAAGTATTACTAAATGTAAATCATTAAGTGGTAAGAGAACATTTATAGCAGCCTTCAACCTGCGGTTCCTCTACCAGCTGTTTCTGTTTTAGCTTCAGAACAAAGCACAACAGGGCCTGCCGACTTCATATGAAAACTTCTGCAAGATGCACGTAGGTAACAGAGCAGAACACAAGAGGGTGGCGGACGGAGCGCAATGTGCTCTCTTCCTTGCAACGCGTGTCCCTTCAGAAGGCCACACATGTATCTCTGCAAGCACAATGCATGATAATACATAATGTATACTTTTAATAGCAAGGACCAGTTTGACATTACCTTATCAAGTCTGGAAGTATGGAAATAAAAGTGACTGACAGGTGGTTTCTTGAAATATCTAAGTTTGTACAGTAGGGCCTTGTTGAGTGGCAGGTTTTCAGTAGCAGGCTCTTCCTTACAGTCCTCCCGCTTTAATGTAAAGTGCTTAGGTGTGGAAGCGGTCACAGGTTGTGACAGTGGAGAGTCCGTTTCAATCTTTACGCTCCTATCACTACTTGTAAATGGAGGCAGCAAACCTTGTGAAGGTAGACAATTTCCCAATGTACCATTCATATTCATTTTGGCTGCAAGACAACTCTCTATACTATAAGACGGTGATTCCTCTTGGTTTAGAAAAGTATTGCTTACAGACTTTGGAAATATTGTGTCACCGTATGCAGTTCTGAAATGGTGTCCGTTTGACTGGTCATCATATTCAAGAACCAATCTATTAAAAGGTCCAAGGCTTCTCGATAAGCACATCTCTCCACGGTTTTCTGGGGTCAATAGTCTACCTTTGGTCAGAGAATTGTTGGCAATTTGGGATTCAGACATTTCCAGAGTCTCTAACTTGACCTTTATATCCTGGGAGCAGGAACTCTCCAGCGACACAGATGAGTGTGAATCTTCATTAGCTGTCAAATCTATTACGCAGTCATCACATGTGGTCAAATCGATAACATCCTAAAAAAATTTAAACATATTGTGTGAATTTATTATAACACATTTAAAACATTTGCAAAAAATAAAGCAATAAAAAAAATAAATAAAAAAAAACTTATTTAATACCTACCCATTTTTTTTATTCTGCCAAAACACTGCCAAGGAATAAATTGTTATTTCACAATTATACGAAGGTCAATTTTATCCTTCTATACAAATAAGCAATTTTGTGAAACAGTTGAAGTATCAACTATTGTTAAGCTGGATATACATGTCAATCAAAGCAGTGATCCTGCTAGGCATACAATACCCAATTTTTAAACCTTAAACTAAGAGAAACAATTTTTAATAACTTCAATGTTGGGTTTTTACAGAAACTCATTTTAAAAACTGATGTCTGGATTGAAAGATAAGCCCACAAGGGCACTTATGCAAGATGCTTGTGCAAGTCCCCTTGCTTGTAGCATCTGCACATGCATGCACCAGATGTTACACAGTGGATCCCCATGAGGATTTAACTCCATGCCAAAGGTGGGGTTTGCCATGTTAAGGTATAGTGGGCAGCGTAATGCAGATCCACACTGTAAAGTTAAGTTGGGTTATGGACATTTAAGTGTCCATAACTAGGCATGTCAACAGGGAGTGACAGGGTGTTCCCTCCCTTCTTCCGTGCATAAATACAGACACTCACACATAGGAAAAGCATGCGGGGGTCTGAACAAAGTCCTGATTTAATACCTTATATGTTAAGTTTCTTAAATTTAGTCACATGGGACTAGATCCAGACTTAAATGCTTGAAATTATTTACTCCTGGGCTAAACCATGTTGATTGCAGGGGAGTCATATTTCATCTGTTGAAAGTATTAGAGTTAAGGTGATGTTTCTTTTCCCAAGTCTAAATAACAATGTAAAAGTAAAGCTGGTCAGTATCTGTGTGCAGTAAGCAATTCAAAGATATGTCTCTGCATGCAAAGAATACAATTAACTTGACTCCCCCTGCAATCAACATGGTTTAGCCCAGGAGTAACTAATTTCAAGCACTTACTTCAGTCTGGATCCAGCCCATGGTATATATAGCCAGTTAGAAAATTCAGTTATGGCATGATGTATATTAAAGGCTGACTGTAGAAAATGACTAAACCAGAAACAGACTTCTAGAGTAATGATTAAAATCTTTTTTTTCTAATTCTGGCATGTACCAGTTACCCAATATACAAGAAGGTAAAAAAAATTCCCATTCTGTCACCATCACCAAATAAGGATTTTTTTTCTTCACCTAATGTTTTCCCCCGAAAATAAGCCAGGGTCTTTTTTTGCTCCAAAAGAGGCAATATGGCTTATTTTTAGAGGTCTTTTTTTTTTTTTTTTTTATGTACATCAATCTACATTTAAACATGTAAGAAAATTGCACAGAAGAAATCAATAAAGCAGGTTTCAGTGTTGGTTCCATTTGTGGATCAGTGCCGAAGTTGAGCTCCACATCAATCGCTCAGAGATCGGTTCCAAAGTGCTACAGGAGGAGGGACCAATTGGAGAGGAGCAGAGAGCACTGAAGGGATAGCTCAGGGTTGGTCCGACGTGGAATGGAATTATACCGCTGCTTTAATGTCCGCTGCAACTAGCTCCTCACTTGTTTCTAAAATGGCACCTCTTGATCGAGAAGATGAGGAGTTCAGAGGCCCAGTACGTTCTGTCACACAGTAAGGCCACACACTCCAGGGAGCGCAGATCTGTAGTTCCTTGCCCTGCAGAGTGTATTTTAGAGGCAAGGAGGGTAGAGAATCAGAAATCCCCCCTCCCCCCCAATAACCACTCTATAAAAGGGCAATGTTATAGCATACCTTCCAACATGACCCCCTCCATTCAGTACATAATACTCTGCTCCTGCTCTTCCTTCCTAATCTCTGATTGCAGTCACCTGTGTTACACACCTTTCTATTCAAATAACTAGTATAACACAGGTGACTGCAATCAGAGATTAGGAAGGAAGAGCAGGAGCAGAGTATTACGTACCGAATGGAGGGGGTCATGTTGGAGGGTCAGTTATAGTTGTCCCACCCGGAGCTCAGCTAAAGCAATACCTGCCACTCAGAGTCAGGACATACATAAGAGTCTGTAACTAGGTCTTATTTTTGGTGTAGGGCTTATATATTAAGAAATATGCAAAATCAAGCTAGGGCTAATTTTATGGCTAGGTCTTATTTTTAGGGAAATACGGTACATCCCTCCCCCTTGCTATTAGTACATCAACTCCCTAGTTCCTTCACATTCTTTCTTATGCTGTAATGTTTGAAAGACCTGTCCAGTTGCTCAACAAAGCACCAGACAGTGGCTTACATGCCACCAATTGTACACGTACTGTAATAACCACTGTTCTAAGGTAAAGAATGATCTTTATTAAGATATGCAAAAGTTGTAAGGAGAAAGAAAATCATTTTAATGTAACAAACCCAACTACAGTTGATATAGGTACCATGCATATATCTGCTAATCACAGCAGAAAGTGTTATGTTGGCCTGTTTGCAGCAAATGTTAGTTTAAACATCCATAGGACAAACAAAAAACAAACTGATCAAAACATTACATATGAGACATTCTGTGGATCATGCAAGACATTTGTTTTTTTGTTTTTTTTGTTTTTTTTTTAATGATGACATTCATCTGGGGAAATGCAGTCAGAATGTCTATATAGGTCAGTTAAGAAAAAACAAGAGAACTTTTATTATCTTAGGAGGAAAAACCTACCAGGACAGTAGGCAGTGGCTAAACTAGGATATTTCTTGCTCCATCCTGTTCAATCGTGTTGCTCTCTATCGACCTTTTATTATTTATAAACAGGTTTTTATATAGTGCTTTACAAGGAATATTTCAGTCACATCAATCTCTGCCCCGTTGGAGCAACATACTATGGTCCCTAACATACATCCACACACACATTAAGGTTAATTTAGTCAGCACACAATTAACTTACCAGTACCCGGGAGATCCTGGAGGGAAACTATAAATGCATACAGGGGGCGAGGCTTAATAAGGCAATTTCTGCAAATCGCATCATTAGGCCCAGCTCCCTGCCTCATACTTACCCGTTTGGAGCTGTAATAGGGATCAGGACAGGGCTTGAAGGCGCAAATTGCGTTATCAAGTCCCTCCCTGTCCCTAGCAACACTAGTCTACTAGTGTTGCTAGGCAGGGGTGCAGGACTTGAGGCCATAGTTTCCATGAAACCACAGGCCTCAAGTCACTTGCAGACTCTCCTGGAATATCACTTGCAGGCTCTCCTGGAATACCAGGAGAACTGACCAAATTTCAGGAGTCTCTCGGACATTCCAGGAGAGTCAGCAACCCTACATTTGTATAATTGAATCATAAGCATTTTTTTGTTTTTGTTGCTAGATTACACCTGTCTTTCATGCACTAACCTATAAATTGTTCTGAAAAACTTCCATTTTGTGTATTATATACTTGAATCACCATCATGGCAAGAGCAATGTCAGTTATGTCTGCTATGAATTATATATTGGTAGTTTCCTATTTTTATATCCATACTGGACAAACTCATATTACAGAAAAATTATTTTAATTCAAACCACATTTAGGAAGTAATAAGTAAAAAAATCTAACGAGAGGTTCTATACAGGATAGACATTTTTAACAACTAAGACACGATGATAGGAATACCAATCAATTCCCCAGAAGTGTAAGGCTAAATGGGGAAAAAAAGGTCACTACAGTAAGATACATAACTGACAAAAACGTCCACAAGTTAAAGGGATGTATTACATGGATTTCTAATAAAAGGGGAAGAGACAAGGATATAACACGAGCTAAGAAAACTCCTTTCCTCAGTCTGCTGCTATCACGTGATGGGGCGGAGGAATACTCATAACTGCAGCTCACCTGAGTACCGGAGACGTCCCAAGCCCACTCTAATCCCCAGTGATCCCTCTGATGATACTGTAACGCAAACTGGTCCTCGTCCTCCGATTCAGAGATGACAATAGAGTCATCCATTGTGCACTCCTTCAGTAAAGCAGAGGCTGCTACCTGAGGATGACAGGCAACCCCATCACGAAGGCCACACTGGGCGCGCACACAGCACTCTTCCGCTTATAACGCCTGTGAGCGGGCGTCGTTCATATGTTGTTGGTGGAAGCCACGCCCCCTCCGGACTTGTTTTTCTTTCACTTTCGGCTGATGATTTTGGAAGAATTTCGTCACTGATGCATTTTATTTACGTTTCTTACGCCTGTAATTTTATAGTGCTGGTTTGATGTAACCATCTAGTTCCGCATAATTTAAAAAGTGAAAGTGATTTTAATTTTATATGTGCAGTGTGGGTCTTGTTTTAATAACATTAGGCCACTGACACAAACAAAGGGCCTGATCCAGACCTATGGCGATGCGCTGTGCTTAGTAGAGCACAGCGTATCGGCGTGCACTCCCCCTGTGCGAGCATGTTTTGCTTCGCTTACGCTGGCTGAAGGCTACCCTAACTTCAGCCTGCCTAAGCGAGGGAAAATATGCTCGCACAGGAGCGTATTACCTAAACCCCTCCCTCCCTCATTAAACTACCTGCCCGCCCACCTACACTAACATGTGCGTAGTCACGACTGAGGTGATACTACGATCTGCGATCGGGCGTTTCCTTAGTAACTTTTCAGCCAATCTTACGCCCGGCGTATTACCGCTGGTCAGTGTAGGTATGGATCAGGCCCAAGGTGCGCAAGCGGCCTGATTTAACTGGAGGGATGCACGAGCCCTCCAGATGTTACGCTAGTGTTACGTTAATAAAACTAGCATTTCTAGCATCATACGGAAGTTAGTTCCGTACGATGCAATTTCCGAGGAAATGGGCTGTGCTTTCCCTCTGCCCATTTAAGTTGGCACGGGGAAGTATGCTAATTGTACAGTGTGGGTATCCCACACATGCGGATCAGCGGTCGTACGGTCATACACACACTTTAGTTAAGGCAGGATTATGGCAGCGTAAGTTTGAGAGGGGAGTGACGGGGAATTCGCTCCCCTCTCTCTGTTATATGAAAAGCGTGCGGGACTCTGGACTCTGGACCCAGTCCCATATCTCAAATACTAGGTCTTCATTAGTCCTATAGGTCTTCATATATGTCCTAAACTTATGAAGTAAATGACGTAGCAATGTGCTAAAATAAAACTTCTAGACCACAGGATATCAACCAGTAGTACATGAACCACTAGTGGTACTTGGCCACTGTCTGCTGGTACAACCCTTCCATTCACAGTCAAAAGACCATTTCACCATATATCCTACCAGTGTGTACTGTCCAAAGATGCTCAAATATATTTTGAAACAGTCTGTGATCTTTTAATTAGATTTTTCATAGCTCTTATGCCACAGCAAAGATGGAAATATATCTTTTGCTTTTACTGCCTCCAATGGTAAGATACCTGGTGAAACTGTCTTTTGATTATGAAAGATCATCTGCTGAAAAGCCCAGTGTGTACTCTACTTAAGTTGTAAGAAGGTAACAGCTGTCAGCATAGGGCATATTTAATAAAACACTTTGGGTGCTGATTAACATATATATAGAGAATGCACCTCAAATTATAGGGTATTATACAGGTATGCAAGGCTGAATCAGTAAAAAAAATCAAATAACCATATTATGAATATGGAGCCAGCACAAAATCTAGAATAGCAAAAAAAATATAGAAAAAGTTTTAATTCTATATTTAGTAACAGGTACTCTCCTAAAAAAGGTGCTCTAGACTACAACACTGAAAAGGATTCTTGGTGTGATTAAGCTTGCTAAATTTAGCAATAAGCAAAACACACAGCTTACAACATATATATTTATTTCAACAATATTTAGAATATGTAACAATTTACTACATGTAAATATCCCTCTTTATTTAAATATTTTGACATTTCTGTTTTGAAATTCTTATACTCTATAAATATATAAGTAGAAAACATTTGTTTACTGAAAAAATAAATTGTACTTTGTGTATTAGCAGGTGTTGAATTTAGGAATACAGAATGCATACTTTGTAAATATTGATATAAAGAACAGTCATTCCTAACTATGATTAGGATATTCAGGGGAATATTCAATTGTGGCAATTGACCTAAAAGCATTTCCTCCCTTTGTCTACTTCCCCTTAATGGCTTCATGTGCTATGTGCTACAATTGACTATACCCATCAATGTCATTGTTTATTCAAGGCATCTTTCAGGTACACTTTTTTCAGTAAGTAGTTGTAAAAAAAAATATATGTTCTGTAAATGATACATCCTGCGATGGATAAAGAATTCAGTTTTTTCATGTAACATTTTTATTGAAAAATGTTTACAGAAAAGGGTACAAAAAAAAGAAAAAGGAAGTGGAGGAAAGATATTCATAACAGGGTGGGATGGGAGGGAGAATACAAATACTCAGAATTCCAATTTCAATGCATTTGGAAAAGCGTTGGCGCCATATCAAGACAATGGTCTGTTTGCATAGTATAACTATTTCCAATCAAGTAAAAAATACTTCAACAGCAGGATGCACTGGATCGGATTATTATTTAACAAGCACCTGCTTCTTAAGTAATCTTTTATGAAATGACCTACTACGCATGCGTATTAGAGAAGTTACGAAATCTACATACCAGTTAGGTACGTAGATTGAGTACATGTGGTCTTTAAAGTCCACGTGTACTTTACAAAGTAGAAAGAGGCGTATCATGGCAACCTCTGGGCGGATTTAAGAAGGGGAAGGTATGGTAAGGAGGCAGGGTAGGGGAAAGAACATCAGTATTCTTATTAAGAAGGAAAATATGAACGGGGAGTTAAGTAAGTGCTATGGCACTTTTAAGAACCCTAGGTTCTTAAAAAAAAAAAAGGGGTTACGGCACCACCGGGATTACCTGAGTTGAGGACCGGGGTGGCCGCCTGGAGAGGCGGGCGTCGCTTTACCAAGGTGCGGAGTCTAGCAGGACCGTGTTCTTCACTAGAGCCTCTGATGGTGAGGATAGTCTGGCGCTGCAGGTTTACCCACAGGTCTCAACCCCGGAGCAACACCCGGGAGAGGAATAGAAATACAGATGGAATAAGATAGGTAAGGCATCAGAAAGAGAAGCAAGTGGGAGGAGACAGGTCAGTAGGACCTGACCTGTAACAGACAACAATAAACAGTAAACAGAGACAACAGACAGGAGAAGGAACTGACGGGACAGACAATACTAACTGTGGCAACCACACACACACTCACACAGCGGCAACCCACAAGGGGTTAACAAAGACAGTTATACAGGAGAGGAGAGGGAATAAACAACAGTAAAAAACACTAAGGTGGGAGAGAGGGTAATGAACACACTAGGTAGGTAGGTAGGCAAGGTACTGGGCAGGAACAAGGCTGGGGCACTCAAGAACAAGGCAAGGAAAGATACAAAGTAGCAGGCACAGTGACTTGGGAAAGAAACTATAACCGGCGCTGTCAGAGCAACAGCGCCATGCTAATAAAGGAACTGCTAGCAGCAGTACAAGCCTTCTGATGATGCAGGACGCCTCCTGACGTGGGAGAGCGTCCCTAGCGACGGAGACAGCGGGACGGAGTGCGCGCCTGCAGTGAGTCACGGCGCCACTCCACGTGGTCCTTTGTTTACCAGCCGCGATCGGCTGGCCAGTACAGGGACGGAGAGGTGAGTGGGTGACATGTGCGGCTGCTGCAGCCGGCATGTAACAGGTGGCGAGAGAGGGAGTTTTAAGATAGGTGCAGATATATGCTTTTCCGCACTTTCTTAATGCTTTCTTAACCGGGAATTAGGTCCTATGTTTTCAGATTAAAGCGTGCAAAAAATTATCTTAAATGCAGAAAACTAAATCAGAACACATTAACTTGTAGAACTTAAACCAGCATTTCTGTCAGAATGTGCCTTTGCTATTATTTGGATAGATTGTGTTGTGGCTGGTTACCATGGAGTTGCATGTATGCAAAGTACTAAAAACTAAATATTTGAAATGCATGAAAATTCAGTTGTCTGCATCTGGCTCTTCCTTATTTCCAAATGTCAGATTGCTGTAAGTCAATGTCAAGAAACTTATCAAACATGCTATTAGGATATAATTGATGACAGAGGCAATTACTATACATTTTCTCTTGCATATTTAAGTAATGCTGTAGGCATGTAATATGTCTTCTGCATATTGCTATTGGCTGCAGCTACACTTCCTGCAGCAGGATTAGCTGCAGGAAGACTCTGGAATCATGGAGCCGAGGGGGCAGAGCTTTCTGCTCCAGAGAAAGAAGAGCCACGGAGCTGAAGGAAGTGGAGGAGGCTGTGTTGTGCTGGACAGGTAAGTAAGGATATAGGGGTGTGACTGGAAGGAGTAATGTGGGAAGAGAGAGATACCAAAAGGGGGGAATGTGTTATGTAGGCAGAAGAATGAATCAGCAGAGGGTAATGTGTAATATGTAGTTTAGAAAAAACAGAAGGGGGTAAAGGTATAATATGTAGTGTAGATAGGGATATAACAGAAAGGGGGGGATGTAACAGAATGGGGTAAATGTGTACTATGTAGTGTAGAGAGGGATATAACAGAAAGGGGGGGATGTAACAGAATGGGTTAAAGGTGTAATATGTAGTGTAGAGAGGGATATAAGATGGAGGGGATATGAGAAGGGGTAAAGGTGCAATATGTATTGCACCTTTTCATCTATTGAAAAATTCTATAAATATTTAAACAAAATTGCTGAAAAAGTAAAAAAAAACTTTCTTACATCCAGTAAAGCTGGTTACACACTACAGACCTAATCCTAAATTCTGCTGTCACTACGTATGTAACACCTCCGCAGTGTTATCCTAAGTGCCATATATGCGAGGGGAGAACAATTGTGGAGTGTACAGCACATTTGTACCTATGTTAAGTTTTTCGGAATGGTGAATTGTCCTAAAGGGCTTATCCAAGCCCTTAGTGTATGATTACCTTCCGCCCACCATGTGTACACACCGATGGAAAGACTTCTGGTATGGAGGCCTGCATTGTGAGGGCAGACGGGGAGTGGGTGGGGGGAGTGTAGTGTGTGCTGATGGATATGTCATTTGAGGAGAAGTGTAATATGTAATATGGGGAGAGGGATGTAACAAAATTATATATATCACTTCTTTTGAATTCAATAAATTATTTTTGAAAGTGATACTTTACCTGTTTCCTTAGCTAGTAAGTGGTACTCACCAAAAACAAGTTTGAGAACTCCTGATAAACTGTTGGGATTACTGAGTGGCCAGTTACACTCTCCGGCACGAAAATCTTATTGCTGAAAATGGGACATCCGAAAGTTCCTTTTTGAATGTCCCATTTTTGAAAGCACCGCTTTCTACTTTTTTTTTATGAATGGGTGAGTATGCCGTTTGGCATACTTTACCCATTCCCTTTCGCAATTACCGTTATACCCTCCGCCGCTGCTATCGCTGGACCTGGAATAGGTGAGTAAACTATCTGTGCGAGTGCGAGTTAGGGTCAGGGTGCAGGAGAGGGAGGGAAGGTTAGGGTCAGGCTGCCAGGAAAGGAGGGTCAGGGTTAGGGTTAAAATTAGGGAAGGGACTATATTTTCTTACAATTTAGCAGAACAGAGCATTCGGTGTTCCGTGGATCTATTGCTATGCCTCATCGAGGAATCTGATTTTTCGAAAATCAGTTTTTTAATGCGGGGACCCACACCCCTGAGTGGTATATTAATTTGGAACCCTGTGGTGTAATATTACCGTATATACTCGAGTATAAGCCGAGTTTTTCAGCACATTTTTTTATGCTGAAAAAGCCCCCCTCGGCTTATACTCGAGTGCTGAAAAAAAAAAATCCTACATTTAACTTACCTTTGCTGTCCCTCTGGCGGTCCCTGCGTCTGTGTCTGGCTCTCTTCCCCGCAGCTCTGCCTCCGGCTGTCTCCCCGCGGTGCGTGCTGCACAATGACGTTGTGGTGACCTTAGGTCACCCAACGTCATT
>WWET01001384.1:174868-187876 GCA_011038615.1 Limnodynastes dumerilii | reverse complement strand
TCTGTGTCAGGCTCTCCCCGCAGCTCTGTCTCTGGCTGTCATGGAGGCTGGCATTATGGGCAGACATTAAGGAGCAGATATGGAAACTGGCATTATGGGCAGATATGGAGGCAGACATTAAGGGGAAGATATGGAGGCAGACATTAAGGGGCAGATATGGTGACAGACATTAAGAGGCAACTATGAGGTAAGTCCAATGTTTCAGCCAGGCAGGGAAGGGGCAGAGACTGGCAGGACACACATAGAGGGGGGCAGACTGGCTGGCAGGACACACAGAGGGGCACACTGGATACTGGGTGCTGGATTCACATGATGATACAATTAATGACATTTTATTGGTATCTATTTTTATTTTGAAACTTACTAGTAGCTGCTGCATTTTCCACCCTAGGCTTATACTCGAGTCAATAAGTTTTCCCAGGTTTTTGTGTCAAAATTAGGTGCCTCGGCTTATATTCGGGTCGGCTTATACTTGAGTATATACAGGTATATAAACTGTCACATACTGCTGTGAGGCTTTATACAGGATTTATATTGGGAGTGCTGTTGTGGTTTTATATAATTTGGGAGTACCACTAAAAGCCATAGTATGAACTGTGGGCACTACAATGTTGCATATAAATTTGGAGCACTGCTGTGGAGTTTTGTATAAATCGGGGCAGTGTTTTGTGGGTTTATGATTTGTGCACTACTTTGGGGAATAATATGAACTGTGGGCCGGAATGTGTAACAATATAAGATTGGGGGTCACTGCTGCGGCAGTTGCAGTCCCTGCACCGATGGGCTGCCTTTAGAAATAGAGATAGCCAAAAGTTCCTTTTCCTCTCTCTCAATTTCAAATAGGCAGCCAATTTAGTATTATTTTTTATGAATGGGTGATCGGCATACTCAACCATTCATTTTTGCAGGACCCGCCGCAGACCTGCCGATGACAGCTCAGGAGAAGTGAGTATACGGGTGGTGTTATGTGAGAGAGAGGATGGCATGCAGGTGGTGTTATGTGAGGGAGAGGCTGGCATGCAGGTGGTATTATGGGAAAGAGAGGCTGGCATGCAGGTGGTGTCATGGGAAAGAAAGGATGGCATGCAGGTGTCATTATGGAAAACAGAGTATGGCATGCAGGTGGTGCTATGCAAGAGAGAGGCTGGCATGCAGGTGGTGTTATGTGAGAGAGAGGCTGGCATGGAGGAGGTGTTATGGGAAAGAGAGGATGGCATGCAGTTGGTGTTATGGTAAAGAGAGGCTGGCATGCAGGTGGTGTTATGGGAAAGAGAGGCTGGCATGCAGATGGTGTTATGGGAAAGAGAGGCTGGCATGCAGGTGGTGTTATGTGAGAGAGAGGCTGGCATGCAGGTGGTGTTATGGGAAAGAGAGGCTGGCATGCAGATGGTGTTATGGGAAAGAGAGGCTGGCATGCAGATGGTGTTATGGGAAAGAGAGGCTGGCATGCAGGTGGTGTTATGTGAGAGAGGCTGGAATGCAGGTGGTGTTATGGGAAAGAGAGGCTGGCATGCAGGTGGTGTTATGTGATTAAGGGAGGAGATTGTGTATGTGCTCCCAATCTGGCGTCAGAGGATAAAATGTGCCAATGGTCCATGAGGGCCTTACGTAAAATCGGGGAAGCAGTAGAGAACTCAGAACAAAACACCATTCTATCCATAGGTTTCTCAACTACTCTCCCGTTCAGAAGATTGTCACGATCCAAACATCTGTTCATAGCTGAATCAATGTCAGATTCAGCATACCCTCGTTCTCTAAAACGGTCACCCATCTCGCACAATGCCCGCCTTAGTTGTGCCCTATCAGAACAGATCCGCACAAGGCGGACCATCTGAGAAAATGGTAAACCCGTTTTAAGGGGTTTTGGGTGAAAGCTGCTAGCTAGTAACAAGGTGTTCCTGTCAGTACTCTTGTGATGTAAAGTAGTCACAAAGCCCTGTAGGGTTTGGGTAATAGTAACATCGAGAAACACAATAGAGAGAGGGTCAAAATTCAATGTAAACCTGATAGAGGTATCCAAGTGGTTGAGTCTGTCGACAAATCCAGTGAGTTCTTCGGTCGTCCCGTCCCACAAAAAGAAAAGGTCATCAATAAACCTAACAAAAAACAAAATATGTTTTGAAAAATCCACATCGTTCAACAGATGACTCCGCTCGTAAACATCCATAAACAGATTGGCATACGATGGGGCCATGTTTGACCCCATCGCCTTGTTGTTGGATAAAAAAAGAATTCTGAAACAAAAAATAATTCTTTTTCAAAATAAATTCCGTAAGATGTAACAAAAAATCACTGGGGGGACCGTCAAAGTCACTGGATTCAACGACAGACCGTATAGTATCAAGACCCAGGGCATGTGGTATATTTGTGTACAAACTGGTCACGTCTAGCGTGACCAGTAGTACACTACCTGACAAATGATCAACACGTTTAAGCTTCACCAAGAAATCAGTTGTGTCACGTATGTAACTAGACACTTTGGAAACATAGGGTTGCAGATAAAAATCCACAAACTGCGAGAGAGGTTGACATAATGACCCCCTGGAAGAGATGATAGGTCTCCCAGGGGGTCTCTCAAGCGATTTGTGGATTTTGGGCAATCCATAGATTACTGGCACTATCGGGTGGTCCTGCCTGAGGAATCTTGAAACCTCAGGAGTAATTTTTCCCTGTTCAACAGAAGCCAAAATATACATATCAATCTCACGTTTAAATTCTAATGTGGGATCGAAAGTCAGACGTTTATAAAAGGTCTCATCACTCAGTTGACGCATTGATTAAAATAAAATTAACTTTAGTAATGATACCCGGCCATCGATAGGTGTCAGCAGGCCTGTGCGGACGACGACGCATGCGCACTGGATGTGTGGGGAGGACTGCAGTGTGGACGCTGCGCTGGTTGGCGCACGTTTGTGACGCCACTGACGCTGCGTTCCACGTGACGTCTCCTCCGCTCTACCAGGATGCGATGTGGTTTGTTTGCCTGCAACACGTCATGCTGGCTCAGGTGGATCGGGGTAAGTAATAATTTTGCTGCTATATATGCCTCTGTGTCCTCATTGTTTGTTTGCCTTCTCCAGCACGCTGCACTCGTTGTGTCTCACCTGCATCATACTGCTCACAAGACCCTGATGACGGAGTCCTCACTCCGAAACAGCTGTCGGTGGGTGAGCGGTTGTCTGACCCCTCTGGAGCATTGACTTTGTCTGCAGCTTTGCACGGTCGATTGGATCATTCATCTCCTGGCTTAAGGACTGTGATATACTTATTGCCCTTGTGCATATGAAATTGGCTATGCCTCATGATGTATTGACCTATCACTATGGAATCTTACTTATGATCTTCCCATGTTATTGCTGCTCCAGATGTTCGGGTGCTACAGTGCTGTTTTTATGATGCTGGAAAATGTATTTTGACAAGTAAAAGCTTATTTTTTGCATTTGAATTGGAGTGCTGGCGTTTGTGTTTATGCACAACACTTTTTCTATATATATATATATATATATATATATATAGTCCACAAAGCTGCACTCAGAGGATTTGTATAAATCAGATCAACATAAGTCTGGGTCCAACGTTTCGGTTTATTAAACCGTCTTCAAGGACAATTATATAATTGTCCCTGAACGGTTGCATTCTCCGCCTAGAAAATCTGATTTCCGAAGAAGGGACATCCGAAAGTTCCTTTTCGGTTGTCCCTTTCTCGAAAACTTACCATTTTCCAAAAAAAAATTCAGAATGGGTGAGTATGCTGTTCGGCATACTTCACCCATTCACCTTCAGAAAGGACAATATCCCTCCGCCGCTGTTATCGCTGAACCAAGGCACAGGTGAGTAAACTCTTTATGCAAGGTAGGGAGGGTTAGGGTCAGGCTGCGGGAGATGAAGGGTTAGGGTCAGGCTTCAAAGGAGGGAGGATTAGGGTCAGGCTGCCAGGAAAGGAGGGTTAGGGTTAGAATTAGGGAAAGGAATGGGGGACTATTTTTTCTTACCATTTCGAAACACGGAGCTTTCGGTGCTCTGTGGATCGATTGCTGTGCCTCATATGCAATTGAAATCCCAGCCAGTTCCCAAACTTTAATAAAGCAAAACGTTGGACCCACACTTGTGTTGATCTGATTTATACAAATATTCTGAGTGTCGCTTTGTTTGTGGACTATGTTAATTCCGCGGTTGCGGTTCTATCACTTAGCAACTGATGCAGCAGCACTAATTTTTGTGAATCCTAATTAAGTATTTTATGCATTTCCTCATCAGTGTGCAACAATGGCAAAACAACAGATGGGCCCTGTGATTTAACTGATTTAAATGCCAGCTTTTAGTCCCTGTGACGTCATGGTGTATGGCCTTCTAATATTTGGCAGATCCTTTTGAAGGGGAACTAACTTACTTTGAAATGATCTGGCTAGTTCCCCTTATCCAAAAGAGAGTTACAGTCCTAACTATGAAAGGTCCTTTAGCCCACTTGGATCTAGCCTCTCTATATAAAACAGGCTAAATCCAAGGGGCTGAAAGGACCCGGTCCATCAGACCACTTGGATATTGAGAGTTACAGTCCTAACTATGAAAGGTCCTTTAGCCCACTTGGATCTAGCCTCTCTATATAAAACAGGCTAAATCCAAGTGGCTTAAAGGACCTGGTCCTTCAGTCCACTTGGATAATGAGAGTTACAGTCCTAAATATGAAAGGTCCTTTAGCCCACTTGGATCTAGCCTCTTTATTTAAAACAGGCTAAATCCAAGTGGCTGAAAGGACCCAGTCCTTCAGCCCACTTGTATATTACAATTTAGTGTCCTGAAAATGCAAGGTGCTTTAGCCCAAGTGGATCACAAAATCATGTCTCCTGGCTATACATTGCTGGGTACCATTCTTATCAATCATTGATATTCCAGGAGAGTTGACAAATATGCTGTAAAAGTTGCTAGAGTTTTATATGCAATCCCTGATTCAGACTTACATGACTGCTGAAAAATATATAAATTTAAATTGTGTTTAAAATGTATTGCTTTTTTTTTTTTTTTACTTTTGCACTGTTACTGAATTGTATTTTAATTATAAAAATTATAATAACTCTAAAACATAAAAAAACAGGTACTTTTAGAAACTTGGTTCTAGCATTTTCTATATAAATATGCTAAATTTAAGTGGGCTAAAGGACTAGGTCCATTAGCCCACTTGGATCTAGCCTATTCTATATAGTTAAGCTACATCCAAGTGAACTAAGGGACCAGGTCCTTCAGCCCACTTGGATATAGCCAATTTATATACAATAGGCTAGATCCAAGTGGCCAGAAGGACCAGGTCCTTTAGCCCACTTGGATCTAGACACTACCCAGTCATAACCCTATTCACAATCACAAGCATATTCACAACACAGACGCCATAATAACCCGGAAGCACTGCTAGCAGTTGTCATAGTAATGAAGCGCCGGAAAGGGCGTGGTAATGAGGCGCTTTTCGATGTGTTTTGGATTTCAACATGTCGGCGCTGGGTTTGCAGGAGCACTTTCGTACTAATAATAAAACCCGCGAGTTTCCTGCACACAGCGCGAAGGTGCATTCGGTAGCGTGGAGCTGTGATGGTCGGCGTCTTGCATCCGGGTCTTTCGATAAGACTGCCAGTGTGTTCGTGCTGGAGAAAGATCGCCTGGTGAGAGCGGGTTCCCCTGTGTAGTTTCCCCCCTGTACAGCCCTTTACCAAGCGGCATGAGAGACTGAGAGCTGTGTAACGTTGTCATGTTTTGCGGCTGTTGTACTCACGGTATTCGGAAATGAGGCTGATTATACATTAATATAGTGTGTTTGGCATTTGGGTGCAATTTCCACTTAAGTTTGTTTTACTTAATTATAACTTTCTGCTACAAACGGGTTAGACTGCCTCAAGTCATGTAGTAACCTATGTTTCGGTGACTTGTTAAACGCATCCTTGAATAAAATGATTTTATATTTGAAATCACTCTTTAAAGTGACTGTTTACTTTATTCCCCCAAATTGTATTGTGAGGATAAATGTTTTTCTTGTTAACTGGTCTAAATATTCAGAGAGGAAAGGACTGGCACAAAAGCAGTTATTTATACTCCGGATAATATTGTATACTCCCAGATAATATTGTGTTTCTTAGACTTCTCTCTGTCTGAGTTGGTTGGGGCATCACTGTCCTGTTTAGCCTGTTGGTGAACCAGGCTAAGAGATTTTTAGGATTTAGAATGGATTTCAGGCTGTGTTCCAAGTGAGTAAACCAGGTATTCCCTATTTGAGCCTCCTGAATAAAAATCAACTTTGTATCCAGCTGAAATAATGCCAATAGAAGTGCTGGTTACAAAATTTTTTTTGTTTAGGAGACTCAAATAAGGAATACCTGGTTTATTCACTTGGAGCACAGCCTGAAACCCCTCAAAATTATACTGTTCTAAACGCGTAAATATAATAGCATTTTATACGCTCCTCTGGTTTTAACACTATTTAATAATAAAAAGCAGATTGACCACTTTTTACTGTTTAATATTTTTATTGTCAAAATAAAGGTCATGTATAATACTGAATGCTCTTCTACTAGAAACTGCCATTTCAGGGTTTTTTCATTCTTTATTTCTGTCCTTCAAAAGTTCCTGTACATGTGTGCAGTAAGTTTGAAAGAAAGATAAATGAATAAAAATGTTTTTTTAATTGTGTACAATGTTGTCATAGCTTATGTTTCCAGCATAGGTGTAGTGGTAATTTTTCCTACTGGTATAATTTTGAATGCAAGTCTAAGTGTTGAAAAGCCACATTCCAAAACTTTATACTGTTTGAGGACCAGGTCCATAGTTCATAACATTAGCACACTTTTGAATGCTAAGTGCGTAAGTGAGGTATTTGGAAGGGAGGGCACATGTGCCCTCTAGATGTTGCATGCGTTTTACTTAGTTTGATGAGAAATGAGTAGAAAGTAGCTGGTGTGCCTGCTAATGTGGGCGGGGGAGGCATTTTGATTTTATAGTGTGGGTGAGATTAGGTAATTACGAGTGGCAGTCGGACGGTCCGCTGATCTGCTCATGTGACTTAAGTCTGCCTTATGGCAGCATAAGTCACACAATCTACACACTAGAGAAGGAAGTGACTGGGTTAATTCACTCTCCTATTCCTTGCAAACTTTTAAGACCCACGCATGTACAGAGAGCATGTGGGGGGTCTGGATCCAGTCCTGAGCCCAACAATATAGTATACTCGCTATTAAAGGTTACATAATGGGGTTGCAAAATTCTGTGCTATTTGTCTAGCCATGGTTATGAATCCTTTGTAACATTTTAAATTTTATATTTAAGGTAAAAGAGACCAATTATCGTGGGCATGGCGATAGTGTGGACCAACTCTGTTGGCACCCTTCAAACCCAGATCTTTTTGTCACTGCATCAGGAGATAAGACAATCCGTATATGGGATGTTAGGTCTGAACGGTGTCTCACAACGGTTACCACAAAGGGTAAGTGTCCTTAGTGGCTCTTGATGTAGAACTTTTGTAGTGATAAATATGATACTGAGCAACATTTTTGCCTGTTGTCTTCCATAGATTCTTACATGTACTGACATCATTCTTGTTATCTCTCTTTCAACTTTTTATAAAACATGTTCATGCAAGAACTTTGTTGAAAATTTGACAGCTAATGTTAAGTGTGTTTTCTTTCTTACAATTATCTCTAGTCATTATGATATAAAACAGTTTACACTTTAGTAACCAACACAGTGCTAAAAGAGATCCAGTTATATTAATGTTTATTATAGTTTATATTTGATATTCAAGGTTTATTTCAAATGCATGTTCCTTTAGGGATTAGTATTCTTAATTCTTCAATTGATATTTTAGCATAACCTTTATTGACACATTTGGGGCACATAATTAGTAAACCGGTTTGTAACAAAAGTTGGGAATCCACTGTTTACTGGGTGGTTGGTTACTCCGTCATACATGCATTGTTCCAAAAACAGTTTGTGCAGACTACTGAAGTTAAATATCTAGAAAAACAATAATGGATAGCAGTAGTTCTGCAGTATTACAAAGGCTTTACTTTTTGTTTACTCACTATTTTGTGAAGGCCACACTTTTATAATGTCCTTATACTTAAAATGTTTTATTTTTAGGAGAAAATATAAACATCTGCTGGAGTCCAGATGGCCAGACCATTGCAGTAGGAAATAAGGATGATGTAGTCACCTTTATAGATGTGAAAACTCATCGCCCAAAAGCAGAAGAGCAGTTCAAGTTTGAAGTCAATGAAATCTCCTGGAACAACGATAACAACATGTTTTTTCTCACCAATGGGAATGGCTGCATCAATATTCTTAGGTATAAAGCTTAATTCTGATCAATGATATACCTGCCATTCTTTGAGCGCTGGTGTTTCATCAGACTATTTGCAAGCAATATAAAATAAGTTTATTTTCCATGTGGCTCTTCAGGGAAATATTGACCCATTGTAAATGTTGTTTATATATGGAGCAGTTTAGTTCTATATGCAGGTGATATAAAGCCCATAACTTTTTGAATGTGTCACTATACAGCCAAATCTGCAGACAAAGAATGTGACTAGTTTTTCTTTGGTAATTCCATAAATAATTTCAAGTGTGTTCTCAGCTAGTGTGTGCTCCAAGGAGAATAGGGATCTAATGCTGTTTCCAAGCTAAGTGGAGACAATTCCCTTCACTCGCATAGACATACATTCCCTGACCCCTGCGCCATCCTCATTTTAAATATTCATCCTTACATCCTACTATTTATAAACTATAATGGCTTTTCCATATTGCAAAGTTTTGCGGTTTACACTAGTTTGAGACATTCGTAACACCTTTTCTAAAGATATGTCTATAGAGCTGCTTTCTATAACTGCAGCTTATCCCTGAACCAGATTCCAACTACTTTTTTTAGGTGCCAAACCTATTGTAGTTTCATTACTCTGTCAATCAAATCCCTCCTTTCCTAGGTAGTTTCATCACTCTAGTTTTCCTGGAAAAAAAGACAGAAGGTGTAATATGTAAATCCTCATTAGATCGTTGTCTCCAGACTCTGTTAACAGAACTTATATTATTGTTTCAACAAACCCTAGCGGTTTTCTGGGTTTGTAACTCCTGGATGACACACACAATGGAATGTTAAGGAAAACATCAATGCACATTTCAGAGGGTCAACTTTATCAAGACAAAGCTGTGTTTACCTTCAAGTTGAGATATAATATATCATATACATGATCATTGTAACCAGTATGTGTTATTTTTAACCTATTTAAAGTTTGTTTGTTTTTTTGTTTTTTTTCAGCTATCCAGAACTGAAGCCAATTCAGTCAATCAATGCTCACCCATCAAATTGCATCTGTATTAAATTTGATCCTACGGGGAAATATTTTGCTACAGGCAGTGCTGATGCGCTTGTCAGTTTATGGGACATAGAGGAGCTAGTGTGTGTGCGTTGCTTCTCACGGTAAGTACATATATATGAATGTCATTTTTGCTCATATTTTATGCTGACTTAAATGATCTTCCTTTGCAGGATAAGATTCATTTTACATATAGCATGCTATTGTGACTATATAGTTATTGCTTAAAAAGCTAGAGACTATCCTATTTTCCCCTGTAATAATGGTATCTAGCATATTGTCTCGTTTATTCATTAAGGTGTATTTTGGGGTGGGGGTTATAAGCTGATTGCACCGTTTTCAGTCTTCCGAGCCTGATTACAGTTAAAGCAGATACTTTTGCTTCTACTGTAGCTTACAGAAATACAATGTTAAGTAGAAGCCATACTACAAATGTTTGCTTGAATATTAATTACTAATCTCAGCTTCGGTTTTGTTTGTTAATCTGCGTGTAAATGTAACTTTCTTGCATTGTAGACTGGACTGGCCTGTGAGAACGCTAAGCTTTAGCTATGATGGAAAGATGCTAGCATCTGCGTCTGAGGATCATTTTATTGACATTGCAAACGTTGAAACAGGTATGTAATTAAGTATAAGGGGTTGAATAAGGAAAATGTGTTTGCATTTAGGTGGTGAGAAGGGATTTATGAGCAGGTTAGGGGAGAGGTGAAAGTGGACTTTGGGAAAAGGGTGCTATGGAAAATCAGGTTTGCAGAATGGAAAGATAAAAATTCCCCTTTGGTAGCTTTGTATCTGAAATGCAGAGTATTGAAACATTAAATATGTAAAGTCCCTTCTTTGTTAGTTTGCATAGTTATGACAAAACAAAGTTATGGGTGAAAAGGCAATGTTTGCTGCTATAGACATTATATATTCTCAATTCTTAATGTTTAACAAAATGCACTTTGTACTGACATTGTATTTTGATGGTTTTTTTTTCAGGTGAGAAATTATGTGAAGTTCAATGTGAGTCTCCAACTTTCACAGTAGCCTGGCACCCTAAAAGATACCTTTTGGCCTTTGCTTGTGATGATAAAGATGGGAAATATGACAGTAGTCGGGAAGCTGGCACAGTAAAATTATTTGGTCTTCCTAATGACTCTTGAACTGTTTAACAATAATAAGGACATTGCACAACCTGGAGTAGACGTTTGTAGAAGGATTCCTGTTAGAAATATTGCAAATGGTGACCAGCACACAGCGACTTTTGAATATCAAATTTTTAATTTCTTTTGTTCCCCGTTTATCTGCCCTGGGATTCATTTTACTGATTAGACTGTTTTCTATGAAAAGTTAAACAATATTTAAAATTACAAAAAAAATTAAACAATTCTTTGTTACTTATATGGTTTCATCACCTGTGTTTTTAGTTTATTTTTTTCACCTTGATATTACACATCTGTTGCTAATATCTTTGTGTTGAGAATGAATAACTCTGCAATACTATGATTGCTGGTTTGAGTAGGATCGCAGCCTGTAAAGATTGTACTTTATAGACCTAATTTCTATCTGAAGAAATGTTCGAGTTTTGTTGTTTTGGTGCTCATTTTTTTCTATTTCACCATCCGTAAATGTCCGTGCCTGACCATTTCCTTCACCTTTTCACAAACACCAAAAACTTAACATAAATCCAACAACCTCAAAAAACTTCTGTGAAGATGAATTTACAGGTGAAACTCAAAAATGTTTTAATATCGTTCAAAAGTTCATTTATTTCAGTAATTCAACTTAAAAGGTGAAATTAATATATTATATAGACTCATTACATGCAAAGTGAGATATTTCAAACCTTTATTTGTATTAATTTTGATTATTATGGCTTATAGCTTATGAAAACCCCAAAATGAAAATCTCACAAAATTAGAATAATGTGACAAGGTTAAATATTGTAGACTCAGTGTCACACTCTAATCAGCAAATTATTCCAAAACACAAGCAAAGGGTTCCTGAGCCTTTAAATGGTCTCTCAGCCTGGATCAGTAGGATTCGCAATCATAGGGAAGACTGCTGACCTGACAGTTGTGCAGAAACCATCATTGACACCTTCCACAAGGAGGGAAAGCCTCAAAAAGAAATTGCAAAAGAAGTTGGATGCTCTCAAAGTGCTGAATCAAAGCACATTAATAGAAAGTTAAGTGGAAGGGCACAGTGTGGAACAGCCTGGAGAGGATTGTCAGGAAAAGGCCATTCAAAAGTGTGTGGGAGCTGCACAAGGAGTGGACTGAAGCTGGAGTTAGTACACCAAGAGATACCAGACCCAGACGGATTCTGGACATGGGCTTCAAATGTCGTATTCCTCTTGTCTAGCCACTCTTGAACAACAAACAACGTCAGAAGAATCTTACCTGGGCTAAAGAAAGGAAACTAAGGTCCCAGAGTCTGGAGGAAGAATGGAGAGGCACACAATCCAAGATGCTTGAAGTCCAGTGAGTGCCACAGGCTGATAGCATCCATGCCACGCCGCATTGAGTAATTTGTGCAAAAGGGGCCCAAACCAAGTACTGAGTATATATGCATGATTATACTTTTTAGAGGGCTGACATTTCTGTATTTAAAAAACTTTTTTATTGATATCATGCAATATTCTAATTTTGTGAGATTTTGATTCTAGGGTTTTCATAAACCGTAAGCCATAATCTTCAAAATTAAAACAAATAAAGTTTGAAATATCTCACTTTGCATGTAATGAGTCTATATAATATATGAGTTTCACCTTTTAAGTTGAATTACTGAAATAAATGAACTTTTGCACGATATTCAAATTTTTCGAGTTTCATCTTTCAGCTTTTAAAGTTCTTTTAATACCTGCTCCTCAGTGAAAGTAGTAGTATTTGCCTCATTTGTATTAAAAGTCTTTCCATTTAAAAGTGGTCCCTTCCCCTTTCACCCTTAACAAGACTCCCACTCTGTTTTGAACCTTACTATACCCTCTTTAGTTTATCGCCTTTTTATTTATATACCTAAAAAAGCTTTTGTCTCCTTTTCATACCAATTTGGCCAGTTTTTCCCTCAGCTGTGCTTTTGCTGCCCAGATATGCTTTTTAGCCTCCTTCTGCTTTTCAGAAATACTCCCCCTATCATCGTTATTTTGAGTTTGCTTATAATTCTGAAAGGCCATCTTTTTTGCTTTCACTATACTTGCTAGCTCTTTTGTAAATCACATTGGCTTTCTTTATCTGTTTTTTTTCTAAACTTATACAAAGATCTGTTGCTGTTAAGAAAGCATTTTTAAAGTTTCCCCACTGCTCCTCTACTCCTTTCATGTGCCTATACTCTGCCAAAGAATCACTTACACATTTCCACAAAATCCACCTTCCTAAAGTCTATATCCTTGGACCTGATTCACACTTAGGAACGCGATAGGTTCCTAAATATATGCAACTAATAGCAACTCCCTCGGCATGCCCCCGGTTTTCAGGTTCTTATGTGGCTTACGAGTGCCATAGGGCTTCCTTAACTGTAGGTTCTCATTTGAATGTGTAGGGTGTCTTAGGAACTTAACTGCATAACCACACCTTCATTTGGCCATTTAAATACCTCTCTCCATCCAAATCTTCATATCTGCCGAGTTCATTATGCATGGAACGCCCATTTTTGCGTATGTTACTACGAACCTAGAGAT
>WWET01001384.1:157821-170748 GCA_011038615.1 Limnodynastes dumerilii | reverse complement strand
TCTCTACAATTTAAATGGCTATCCCCGCCTCTGTGTAGTAACTCGAGCGTCCGGACTATCGTCGTACAAAACGCACGCCCCCTGGGCGAAAAATACGCTGAAAATACGCTCGCTGTACGCTCATGTCCTTTGGACGACGGGAAGTTGTCATACTGCACATGCGCAGTGCGGTTTTTTGCCCGTTTTTACGCTCACGATCGGCATGCGATCGCTTGCGGGCGTAGGTCTGGATCAGGCCCATTGTGTTGGATGAAACTGTTAAAACATAAATATTGATGTCTGCTTGTGGACTCCTTTCTCTGTCCTCATCTGATTTCAATAAGCTGACTTTATTTTTTCTTTCTTAAGATTTATTACATTGTTTTGCTTCATCAGTATTTGCACAAAAATGCTTCAGTGTTTTATCTGTGGTAACTTATATAATCATGCCTAATAACAAAACCAAATTGGCATACTCGAAGCAGTGGCAAACGCAGGATTTTGAAAGGGGGGTTTCCAATGCGTGTAATATATGTGGGGTATATTATCATAGCTGCAAAAGTTTTGGAGCCCGAAAACGCGGCAAATAAGCTCCGCCGTGTCCTGCCCAAGCTCTTACCCTTAGCCTGTATATGCGTGTATGTGTGTTAGGGAATTAGACTGTAATGCGGCAGAGGTTGATGTGTGTAAAATTGTGAAGAGCTAGTTAATATGATGCACTGTTAAAATATAAAACATATGTAAAATGACAATACTGATAATACGGTCATACTATCTGACTGCCAGGACATGTAAGACGTCCAGTAAGGTTCTCTGTGAAAGCAGGATGTTATAATATAGATTTTATAATAATAAAAATTCTACATTAAGAAATTGCTTTGGTTATTGGCTGTAACAGGTCCTGTTCTGATATAAACAGCAAACGGCATAGTGCCCGGGCATGCATGCATCAGACAAACCACTCACACAAATAAAGAGACGGACACCGATAAGCACAGGCCAGGACCATCTTCCTCTTTGTCAGTCCAGATCACATTGCTGCTAAGCCACGCCCCTTTCGCGGCACCCGCGAAGTCACACCCCTTTTTGAATTTTCACATTTTTTTGCTCATTTTTCAATATTTTTTTTCATTTTTTAATTTGGGGGGGTTTCTGGGCAACCAGAAACCCCCCCTGGGTGCGCCACTGCGAAGGGTGACTTGCTTAAAGAGTGATTAAACGGTACCAGCAGAGAGGGACTGACCCTGGCACATGACAATTGAATGTAACTTCCAAATTTCTAAAGAAACCTTGTAAAAGCAGCAAACAAATAAAACTGTTGTGTTTTAAAGGGCAATGGATACCTGAGTAACCTCTGATAATGTAAAAACTTTGTAACAATTCTGTGTTGTCTCATGAAGACCACAAGATGGTGCTATAACATTTGTGTAAGATTTTTTTTGATCACGGAAAAAGTACTTTGTAGTCTATGAATGAGAAAGAAAAAATTAGAAGCTGGTGGTATGATGCCTTAAATGATAAATAAGTACAATCATCCACACACAGGTGCAAGAGGAATTTGGTGCCCCTCCATAGATGGCTTAGGCATAATTTATATGCTCTCAATATACTTAGTGGGGTGTAGTTGTGCAACAATATATAATGTTAAAACTTGCCCTGGATATGCACTATATGTAATCCTCATATACTCATGAGTATAACTTATTTATATTCATGTAACGGATGTGGGTCTTCGCTTAGGATGGACCTGCATGGTCCCCGAATAGTTCCTTGTTATATATAATATTAGCCCAATACTATCCATAATACTTTATTTTGATAGTGTCCCTAAAATTTTAAAAATGTAAAAACATATTATTATTATTCACATTTCAGATGTCTTCAATCTTCTGGTGACTTGCTTTAAGAGGTCTGAAGCTTAATTCCAGGATCTTCATTCTTCTGTCAGTAAGATGCTGTGCGCCAGTCCTTTTCCTTCTGTGTCATGATGCTAATGAATGTACTGTCACTACAGGTCCCCTTTATATAACCTCTGACATCAGAGATTATACAAGGGGTACCTGTAGTGACAGTACATATTTATAAGGGGTTACTATTAGGCGACATATTATTAAGGGTTAGATTAACCCTTTAAGCAAGTACATAATCCGTAGTGCAGCATGCTATTAACACATGGCATGTTGCCGCTTATGGTACTAAAAGTCAAAGCATGCCCTGCAACACATTGGCATGCTGTGCCTTCTAGTACTATAAGGGATTTTTTTTCTAAGTGAGTGTCTATTACCAACAAATCGACACTTACACTTTTTGGCAATTTAATGTCGATTTCTCAACTCTTAGTAAATTTTGAGATTTGTGTGTGGTTAGTTGTAAAAATCGCCATGGTGATTTGAACTTTTTCTAATATCTGGCGATCTAATCAGGATTTTTCCTTAATAAATACAGTGATTTCAAAATCGCCAGTAATGGCAATTTGCTCAACATCGACCATAGTTAATCTAGCCTCAGGTGTCTTACAGGGCAGTCCTGGATCTTAAGGCAGCATTTGCTACATCATGGTGCAACTGCATCCAGACAATTCACTCTACAGTCACAATGTAGTATAGTTTCTACTGAAAATTGCAATCATTATTAAATTAGTTTAATCTCTTAAATTGTGGTTAATATGATATATTTTCTATTATGATTAAAATGCAATTACATTGCTAGCAACTGATTTGAATGTAAATTGTGTAATTACCACTATGAAACGATGCATAAAATGTTTAAAATCTAGGTTGTACTGCTTGTGAAATACCAACACTTTTTGGTTATGATGTGAATGCATAATGTGTATATGCTGCAGTGGACATATGATTGCTCATGCAAATGCAATTATCATTGATATGAGATATTTCAGGACCAGATACCACACTTTACATGTGTTTTAATCAACTATAATACATAAGGATAAATTCCATATTGTCCAGAATTCAAGACAAGTGTTTTTTTATAGTTGAAAAAATTAATATAAAATAACCATAAAGGCTTGGTATTTGGCTAGTAAAGGGCCAACAAGAGAAGTTCTGAGCCCTAGTACAGCAACTTCTTACCCCTCCCTCCATTGTTAAACAATACAGATACTTTTGTGCCGTCAAAAGGGGTGTGTCCAAGTCCATTGGTGCGCAGAGTGTGGCTCCTTTAATTGACTTACCTTGGCTTTTAAGCAGTGCAACCACTTATTACAGGTGGCTATTAATACACAAACACCATAAATGGACACAAATAGAGGGAATCAAAAGAACATAATAATTGTGTTGTATTTTTCTCAAAAAAATATAGTATATCACTTAAATTGCAGTGAGTTAATAATTCATTCAATAGTGGGTAATCTTTGTGGTGTATGCTTAGTAGCATACCTGGTATTTTAGGGAAACATACTACACAATGATTATGGTCTTTTTATTCCCTCTTTTTGGACCTGATTCAGAGACTCAAAATAAGTGAGGAAAGTTACTCCTCGGCAAAACCATGTTGATCTCGGCTTGGTATTTGGATGGTAAAGGGCCAGCAAGAGAAGTTCTGGGCCCTAGTACAGCAACTTCTTACACCTCCCTCCATTGTTAAACAATACAGATACTTTTGTGACGTCAAAAAGGGTGTGTCCAAGTCCCTTGGTGCGCAGAGTGTGGCTCCTTGGGGGCATGCCAAGCAGGTTTAAAGTGCAAGGACATTTGTGAAATAAAACCTGCATTGCTGCCTACACCATTGGCAGAGATGTGCAGTGCCAACTTGAAGGAACATGATGTATCTCATAGCATTCAGGACATAAGTAATGTATATCTTAAATAATAGTTTAATATAATTTTTTAATTGTAAAGCATTACATAATATGTTGACATTTTAATTAATTAAATAAATAAATAATGTATTAATTATTTTTTTTGAAAGACCAAAAAAATAAAAAAACAAAGGTATATATCAACAGTCATGCTTTTACCCCCTTTGTATATCTCCACCTAGTACAAACCCTAGCTATTCTTTCACCCCTTACATGTCCCAGCCATTCTTTCACCCCTTTGTATATTCCAGCCATATTTTCACCTTCTTCACCTTCCATCAATCCTTTCTCTGCAATCCCTGACCATTCCTTATTGATCCTTTAATTGACTTACCTTGGCTTTTAAGCAGTGCAGCCACTTATTACAGGTGGCTATTAGTACACAAACACCATAAATGGACACACATAGAGGGAATCAAAAGAACATAATAATTGTGTTGTATTTTTCTCAAAAAAATAAAATATAGTATATCACTTAAATTGCAGTGAGTTAATAATTCATTCAGTAGTGGGTAATCTTTGTGGTGTATGCTTAGTAGCATACCTGGTATAACATATACTGTTTATTTATTATTTTAGGGAAACATACTACACAATGATTATGGTCTTTTTATTCCCTCTTTTTGGACCTGATTCAGAGACTGAAAATAAGTGAGGAAAGTTACTCCTGGGAAAACCATGTTGATCTCGGGAGTCAAGGTAATTGTAATCTTTGCATGCATGGATACATCTTTGTTTTTGCTTACTGCACACAGATAATGACCAGCTTCATTTTTTTTACACTGCTAATTAGACTTGGACTGGGAAACACCACCTCTCAACTCTAATACTGTTTGTAATGGAACAAATTTGACTCCCCTGAAATCAACATGGTTTTGCCCAGGAGTAACTTTCCTCTCTTATTTTCAGTCTCTGAATCCGGTCCTTTGTGTCTAGTGTGGTCCACACACAATCCATCTCTTATACACCACTCAAACCACATATTTCGCCAGCTGTGCTCTGACGCAGGGACCTTTTGTGAAATCCGCGAATTAAGGATGATAATATTGTATACTCCAAAAAGATATAATTTAACCAATGAAGCACACAAATGGGCCATATGAAATATTTCAAGAAGATAATCAATGGAATGATATAAATTTTAAAATTCTGCATCAAACTAAAATGTATTAAGATAGCTTAACCATTGTAGTGCATATGGAAGCAACTGTTTATGGAAGGCGAGATGCGATAAAAGCTTATTGTGTCAGCTTGTCCTGGAAAAGGTTGCAGTCTTGTAGAGATTTATGGAATATCTTTTTAGTCTAACAGAATAAAATTTCTGTTTCGGGGAAGTGTAAGAGTGTGATTAGGTAATTAATTAGATCTTGTATTGAACTGAGTAATGTGAGCTGATGGTAGAGGAGGCAAATGAATCGTAATTAAATATAAGAAAGGAAAGCAATGGATGTGGGTTACCTTTTATTGTGTTTAATAAGTTTCGACAGATCTCATTCCGTGTCTTTTAACAAAAAAAAACCACATTGATTGCAGAAATTGGCTGTATTTAGCGTTAACTACTCATCAACTAACATGCAATATGCACTGGGGCTCATTTGTCATGGTAAAGTAAAGTAAGTATATTTTTAAGTTGTCTTTTGTTCCTTAATGTTTATTTATTATGGCCATTGAGCTGTGATAAAAGCCTAACCCCCCTCCCACTTTCTTCTTTGGCTAATGCTCACTAGCACTGATCCTGACATTACAGAAGGGAAGTCATAATGATACATTATTCAATTAAAAAGAACCTTTTTTTCCCAACTTTGAGGCAGTTTTAATTGAATAACAAACCATAATCCTTACTTTAAACTGCTAATCCTAGAAGATAGGTTCCCCACCTTCACACTCAGATAATATTTGCTTAATAATAAAAAAGAAATTGAGCTAGGCATGACAGTCTATATAAATTAAAAAATGTATTAAGGTTAAGATTATTCGACGGAATGAATAAGAAATTTTATTTTTAAATGTAAAGTCGCATTTAAATCTGCTTTTGTTTACCCCTTTTGTTACATTTTGGTAGACTTCTTACTTGTATCAAACATTTCCTGTACTGGTCCATACAGAGAGCAGATATGATATATATGATGATGGATCTGGTTTTGGCATGGAAATTGGCTGGAAGGCAGAGATTTGGCAGGTGTACGGAAACCTGGCTTTCTTCTCTCATAAAACAGAGATATCCAGTCTGCACTGTGGAGTGTGGATGAGACTGGCCTGCTGCCATCTGTCTCATTAAGTATAGATGGATGTGCTACACAGACCTTCTGGTGACAGGCAAAACTCAGCTGCGGGCATGCAAGCAAGCACCAGGTGTTGAGCTAAACACCCTGTTTGCTTAAAGTTGCTGACTGCTCTTCTCTCGGCACACTCAGCAGTGTATATATCACTAACCTCAGGTACCTTAATGGGTTGCAAATGTTTTTTTGTCCATAATTCTGTTCTTGTGCTTCTTTTAAGTCTGCTGATATTTGTCCCTTTCAACAGCCTGTTTTGTACAGTAAATGCATTTTACCAATCAGGACTTTTTCTCTATGGATAGGAGACAGAGCATAACTATAAAGCCTTTAAGTGTTGGGAAATTGCTTTGGCATGAAGTGTCTCCCTTAATAGTACATTAACATCAAAATAGTTAAATTGAGCTTGCTTACATAGAATGACTATTATTTAAACAATGATACAGAGAATCAAAGCATGAAATGTAGGTGGAGAGAGTATATATATGTATATAATGTTGCCTGATTGCACCAATCAATAGCCTGTTGGCGTTGTCAGTATCACAAAAACCTGTGTTCCCCAGATATGAATAGCACTTAGCATGTTTCAGCTGTAATAAAGTGGTAATGCTGAAACATTTCAAATGGTCCCTTTTATAAAGCTTTACTAAAATGTAATATATGACTAATTGCACATAGACATGATAATTGCTAGAACTACAAAGCAAATAGCTTTTATGAAGGCCACTATTACACTAGTACAAAGGTATATTTGTTTATGCCAGAAACTGAAAGATAATGGTATTGACAGCTGAAACAAACCAAGGCAAAAATAAAAAAACCCCCCACAAAAACAGGTTTATGTAGATTATAGCACTTCTTATTCCCAATATAGTGTCTCCCTAGAATGTTGTAGAGAATTTAGTTTAGTGATCTCCTAAACACTGTAGGGAATGGCATATTCTCGAAGCTAATACCATACCAGGAAAAATCTTTAAATCAATAAACAAATCTAAACATAAAAATCTCATCATAAAGACGTATTTTTATTATTATGGTGACAAGTAACCATTGTAACAATTACACACTAAAGAAAGATAAACAAACATGTACATATTTTGCTTGTAAAATAAATGGAAGCAGGAAAAGAGGCAAAGGATAACAAGCGGTGTAAAGGTCAAGTAGAGGGGTTGGCACAGACCTCTTGTACAGGTCAGTGTGAATTGAATGCTGGGAATGCTCTATTGCAGGCCTGGCCAACCTGTGGCTCTCCAGGTGTTGTGAAACTACAAGTCCCAGCATGCTTTGACTACATAGGCATAAGTGATACCTGACAAAGCAAGCTGGGACTCGTAGTTTCACAACACCTGGAGAGCCACAGGTTGGCCAAGCCTGGTCTATTGTCAGTCAGGGTAACTAAACACTTGTGTG
This sequence comes from Limnodynastes dumerilii, assembly GCA_011038615.1. Taxonomy (NCBI): domain Eukaryota; kingdom Metazoa; phylum Chordata; class Amphibia; order Anura; family Limnodynastidae; genus Limnodynastes; species Limnodynastes dumerilii. The sequence continues at coordinate 163,263 of WWET01001384.1, read as the reverse complement.
CATTACTACATTTATGGAGGGACTAGGGTTTTCTTTTTAAAGAAATCTATAGCCCACCAGGGATCACTCTCTTCTATAACATAACTAATCAAAATACCCCATAATTTTCATCTAAATAATATTAGTATAATCACCACTTGTTCTTATTTTAGCATTTTTTGTAATAGGTGATAGGAGAGGACGTATGAAACAAGTCTGTTAAGACAGAGCGCTATCTTTTGAAGGAAAATTACTTATCCCAACAGTATTTCCTGAACTCCAGGGGTAATGATGTATCACATGATAGCTGCCATGCCATATATGTTTCACCTGGAAAGCTTTATAAAGGTTTTAACCCTTTTAGACAAAATTCACATTACCCAATCAAACACCATCCTGGGTTATCATACTTCTAATACTTGTCAGAAGTGCCTTCAGTCTTTATTTTTATATTGGTTTTTGTATTGGTTTTATGCACTGGTTCAAGTTGTAATTTAATTGAAATATAAATAAATTTAAAAACTTTATGAACATAAACAATGTGATCAAGTGTGATTAAATTTGATCAAAACACTGAACACATAGGTGTTGATCCACAGTTGTGAATAACAGCAGATAAGGAGCAAATGTTCAACTTGGCAAGACTATGTTGGACTACAGTGAGAGTCTTTTTTTCAGACGGAAGTGCAGCAAAAATTATCACTGCACATGCTGAGATTGGGAGCGTGCACAGAAAGATGGGCGCAATTGTAAACATCCGCCTGTCTGCACATTCCACTGCACTGCTCCTGTGGAACTGGGAGTTCCATGATATTTAAATGAGAAAATGGGTGTTTTTTTCATTTAAATACTCCATGCAGGGCTGTCCGGTGGCTGCTTAACAAGCCGCACGCTTCCTTAGCAGCAGTTCACTGAAGCTGAAAAAAAAGGTTCAATAGCAAAAGTAAATAAATAAATAAAAACCATTTACAGAAATAAACCCCTTTATACCCTCTGCCAGCCTGTGAAATCACGTTTCAAACGTGATTTCCCAGGCTGGCAGAGGGTATAAATATGCCCCAGTGACAGTTGAACTGACATTAGCGCTGGGATGCCCTGGACATGACATGAGTATCGACATGCCCAAATGTTTTTTTATTTTGCCAAGCCCCCCTGCCCCCCCTGTACTTTTTATTTTTCTACATTACACTGGCTAAAATTTATTATTTTCTAATATGGGGACAATAACATAGGGCTGCGGGACCTGGATAGCAGGGCAGGTTCTCCAAGCGCCAGCATGCCCTGGCATCCATGGGTATGCTAGTGCTTGTAGCACTACGAGCATTAGCATGCCCCTGTAGCGCCGATATTAATTATTTGCTTTTGATATAGTTTCTAATTCAGGCACCTCTGAATGGTATGCTTAGCGGATCTGCTAAAACTCTGAATCCGGTCCAAAAATGTGCAATCAGTTTAAAAGTTTAAAAATAAAGCTGTTCAGTATTTGTGTGAATAAAGCCAAAATCATTTAGTATTTTTCCTACATGAACATAGAAATGGATTTGTACCCCTCATTTGCTGATTATTACAATGGTTTTCTATGTTCCTTTTCGACAGGCTTTAGCAAAAATTTCCATATCTCTCCACTAAACTATATAAACACAAATATGCATTACTGCATCACTATCATCACTATCAATCCTATATCTATATCCTAAACAATGTAGAAAGGGCAAAATGCTTCAATGTGGGGTAAAAATAAATGATAATACAGAATTTGCAAAATACCACGCACACTGCATTATGATTTCTATGTGCCATTACATACATAAACTATGCCAACATTTTAAACTGACAAAATAAGTCGCTTCATTTTCCTTTAAAGGTTTCTTGAGGTCTCAACAAGTCTACAGTTCCCAGAATGAATCAGTAGGGGGTGTATTAGTACTTTAGTAGACAGTGTTTGCCAGGATCCAGGGATCATTTATCGGAAAGCCCTGTGAGGAGGACACTACTGAGTGCAGATACTGCAACCCTCTTTTTTCATTTTTCCTACTTTCTGACTTTGTGTCTCTGTCTCCTTTAGCATTGCCTTTTTGCGCTATATAAATGTGATATCCTATGATCTGTCTATCCCTGTTCTTTTAATAAGAATATATTTTGTGCAACCTTTAAATATAGTTCAGTCACCCCTATGTGATGAAACAAGGAATCCCTCACAGCAGCAGTAACCCTGCAGCTCGTTTCTCAATGTCTGCAGTGATTCTAGATATAAGACAGTGTCAGACAGTTCCTTTGTCCAGCTGCATCCATCCCCCATCATCTCTCTACAGGAAACCCTGATCAGCTATAGCCTAATTCTAGATTAAAAAGATTGTAATAAATTAATACTAGAGATGACTGACCCCTATTTAAGATCTAAAAGAGGGCTGAAGTTATTTATATCGATGATTGCACCTAGGATCAAGTCAGACTTTTCGTATCTGAAAGCAGTGAGGGGGAGGGGGACATGTGTAGTGAGCCTGGCTTCATTCTTAGTCATCTTTCACCTATCTAAGGAGTACACAATAGCCTGGGAACCACATCCATGGACAACCCTATAATGGCCTTCCTACCGTGCGGGGAAATGACCCTGAACGTATAGTGATTCTGAACTTTTCTGAAATTGAGTTGGTGACCCCAGCCAGTGCTTGAGAGATCTGCTGGAACACCAAGGACTTTCAACAGACTTCGCTGTGTATGTGTTGCTATGGCAACATACTCTGAAAACGGCACTGTGTTGAGATAGCAACACATACACGGTGCCTGGATGCAGCGGTCCGGGCACTGTGTATGTGACTACAATGTCCGGGAAGTAAAGGCCCTGCGCGGGGCCGTGGCAGCCAGTACAGTGCCGCCGGGATGATGAACCTTTACTTCACATTTGCAATCCAGTGGTGGCCAGTGGCGGTTGATGGTGCGGTGTAGGCGCGGGTCCCCCTAGGGACACCTGGCCTGCGGGGCCCTAGGCGGCCGCCTATACCGCCTATGCCATGGGTCGCCTCTGCGAGTGGCCAGGACATTTATCCGGACAGGAGTCAGAAGCTGAAATTTGGCCATGTTAGGGTCCTGTGACCCCTCAGGATTCTGCAGCATAACCTGGTGGGACTTGTTCTTGACCTGGTCTTGACTGTCATTGTTTCCTGTCAGCTGGCTAGAGACTCCGGGCCGTATTCAGAGATCCGGTTTTAACGAAAGTTCTGTGCGTATTTTTAGGATCGGATCGATTTTGCATCCACTGCGCATGCATAGTAATAGTGATACGCCATCTACGTTGAAGTTAAGGTCGGAAATGCCTAAGGGAGGGACTTGTGAATTGGGTGGAGACTAATGCCACCCTAAGTGCTGCAGAAATATACGGACCTAGGGATTTGCATAGAAATGGGTGGAGGGGAGGCATTTAGTTGTGGGAAAGTGGGCGCGCTTACAGAGTTAGGGCCAGTAATATACGCAACTAATACATATAAGGCCGGAAGTGAGTGCGGCCAGATAGGGCAAGTCAATGCAGGTGTAAGTTTAGGTCAGGCCGGAGGTTGCGAGGGGAGTGACTGTTTTTTCTGGTGGGTGTAACCTGCTCCGACCTGCCACTTAGTTGCGTATATTTGCGGCCCGATCGCCGATGGATCTCTGAATACGGCCCTCCAAGAGGAACCTTAAAGGAACTGGCACAGTCCCTGGTATGCTTGCTCTCAGCTGGCTAGAGACTCCAAGAGGAAGCTTAAAGGGACTGGCACAGGTATGCTTGTTTATTGTGTGATATAGAGTTGACTATTAAATTTTAAAGCTACCATTTATATTGTTTTGTGCAACATACCCTTCTGTCCTCCTTACCTGTGTGATAGCTGAACCTAAGGATCAGGGAAATCTAGTGAATGCCGATTCTAACTCCTGGTATCCTAATTTGCAGAAAAACAAAATAATTTATAATGGGAACTATATGAAACACATGTGCTGCAAAGATTTCAGATGCACACTACATATTTTTATGCTAGCCTTTTTTTGAATCCAGTGATCTATGATTAAATTGTTGTTACTATTATTATTATTATTATTAATAATAATAATAATAATATTTTTGGTAGCAAGCTGCAGTTAGCACTTAACCCACCCTTTGGGTGGTTAAAGACAAACCCATTTCCTACAAAAATCACACTCACTGGGTGGTACAAGAAACACCCTCTTCCTACAAAAGTCACACCCACTAGGTGGCACAAAATATGTCCCCTCTTTTTTGTCGTGACATTTGTTCCTTTTCTCAATTCTCAAATGTAGGGGCGTATACAGTTTTAAAGGTTTCTAACAGAAAATTACTAGGGTTATTTATTGACAAACTTTTATACATATAGACATTGCCTTAATATCAAGGGGTTAATACCATAGATGCCAATGCTTAGTGGTGTTTTCCTATAGAAGGGGTACCTGTCATTACTTTGCCTAGCTTTGTCATTTACACAGCACAGCGAAAAGTAATTTTCCTTTCTATGTAAAATAATAGTCCTGCAGAGTTTGCGTGGGAAAGTTAAAGGCCTGAACAATGCTAGGTGTCAATTATCCTCCTAAATCACGCACTTTGAGAGAGCAGCCATGCTTTCATGAATTGCAAACAGCCGTCTGCTTCTTAGAAAGCCACTGCTGGTAATGTAATGACAGGTTACTCTTTTATACACACACATACACACACTTACACGTGTGTGTGAACAGAAAGGCACAGTCAGATCTTAGCTAATGTAGCTATTAAGAGGAAGGACATAGCTGAGAACAGGTAGATATGCAGCAGGGACCATGTCAATAGCAACCTTTATTAAAACAAAGTAATTAAAAGGGAGGACGAGCACAGAATTGGTAAATACTTATATATATATATATATATCTCGGTATATAAATATANGTATATCTTTATTTCCTGAGATTTAAAGTAAAGAAAAAAGTATTTAATTGGAGATACCGGGCCGGATTCACAATCCCTAACATATTACACATACGTCCTTAATTTACCGATAACAGCTACGAAGCAAGCGTAGTAACAATTTTACAATTTAAAGTCCACATATACATAATCTACGTAACAAAACAATACGTAGATACATAATTTTTTTAATCAAATATTTATTTGAATTAACAGGATTTTTTTTCATCTATTAATATATATTCTATATGTTATAAATTGCCATCAATATACATAGCACTTAACAGAGAATGTCTCACATTCACATCAGAGTCTGTCTCATTAGAGCTACATTCTATGTTCCCTCACAAAGGGCCTGATCCAGAACTACGCCCGCGACCGAGCGTACGCCGGTCGGAGCGTAAAACCGGGCGAAAAAACGCACTGCGCATGTGCAGTATGACAACTTCCGGTCGTCCGAAGGACATGAGCGTACAGCGAGCGTATTTTGAGCGTATTTTTCGCCCAAGGGGCGTGCGTTTTGTACGACGATAGTCCGG
>WWET01001384.1:138320-150399 GCA_011038615.1 Limnodynastes dumerilii | reverse complement strand
GCTGCTCGCTCTGTACTTAGGGTGTCAGCTGAGAAGCATGCACTCTGCTTGTGGATTTTACATAAGACAACAGAATGCTTAGCAGCATTCTCTACCTTACAATCAGTAGAAAAAACGTGTTAAATGCACCCGACATGTGAAACCCCTAACTGCAACCACAAAAACCTACCTTGGGAGGATGCAGCAAAAAAATGGTAAATTCAATATTCAAATAGTAAAAATAGCCAAAAACAAAGCATTATTGACATAAAGTACCATATACTTAAGTGCACTCCAATCCACAAATATAGTACAAATATTCCATGTCTATTAAATAATCCAATTGTGCATTAATAAATTAAGTGAATTGTTTAAAAAATTACAATATAAATCATTTAACACACCACATACCGATAGTTAAAAGTAGTCATAACTGTACCCAATTAGTCAACATATATATCAGCATTATATCTAGTATGTCCCTACACTAAAAAACTGAAATCAAACAAATTAAGTCACCTCACAGTGGATCTTTACCCAAGTGGGCAGCTACTTGACCCTTTCCTAAAGGGTATAACTCCAGTTTCTTTCCATGTGCAAAAAAACAAACCATGCTGGTATGTTAATTGTCAGCAAGTCAGGACATTCAGATGGCAGAAGCTCCTTAGGCTAGTGGTGAACCTAATGATAATAGGTTCATGTGGTAAACCTACCTGGCATTTAATTACTGTGTGCATCTAGAATTCTAGTGATATACTGTTGTATTTTTCTAATAGCATTTACCTAAGTGATAAAAGCATCCCTAGGAGGTACTGGGTAAGCTTTCCTGACAGAGTAAGGCTACCCTGGTTATCCAGCCAGAGTAAAGAGGGTATAATTAGGCCAAGTAAACCTGGTATCCTCACAGGCGATATGGTATTTTGTTTCTTGCATGTGGTGCTTCAGCCATTAGACTGAAGATAAAATAGTATACAGATTGAACCATTTTTGATAATAGTCTCTTGAACTAAGTTTATTTCTCATGAGTTTAGCTGCAATGGGTGTTTTTGCAGATAAATTTCAGAGTACACTTTATATGTGTAGATTTATTCCTTCACCATACTATGATATTTGCTTAGTAATATAAATAATAAAAATGTGTTTTATATTTATATCACATTGCATTGTCTTTTCCTTGATGTTTCCAGTTCCTTTTTCTTTTTATATCTTCTGTAAAGAATACACCAAAAACTCAAGAATTAAAAATATAGGGCTGTCAAAAGGAATTTTAGACGCCTGTACAGCAATTTCCTCAATTTCCCTCCACAGAAGATTGTTCATGGTGGAGTGGGGGACACTGCCAAAGGTGGTGTAATCAAAGCATTTTAGAGGTTTGTCTAGCTCATATCTTCCTGCCTATAAATAAAAGCTGCAGTCACTAATGACTAGTGTACACAGGGCAGACCCTTTTAAATTGCACCACAAAATAAACCCTGTATTTCTAGTTCTGGACTAGTTGCACAACTGTTATATTATTACATTACCTAAGTCTGGATCCTGAGAGTTGTGTGTGCATGCATTTGCCTAAGTCTGGATCCATTGCCACAGTTACCAAAAATGAAATAAATCTCATCTTACTCTGTTTCTCCAGGCTTCAACCTCTGTCTCTTGAAGCCCCTTCTGCCATCTCTCTGGGTCCCTTGCTCCAACTGTCTAGATCCCTACCTCTGTCTCTCTAGATCTCCTCCTCTCCATCTCTTCAAGCCCTCCATTTATCTAGGTCCCTTCTCCCCTGTGGTGCGCTGCATCACCCCAGGCTGATGTGGAACACTTTGGGAATTGGTGTCTAATACAGATTTACTAAATACACTTTTATGCTGTATTGCATGAGGCAATACAGAAGTAAAATGTCACTACCAGACTATTTAGGGGGAAAAAACCAAGGCATGGGTGGGGTGGAAGACAGGGGCACTTGAGTGAAGAGGCTGGAATACACTCCTGCAAAAGAAGACATGCGTGCAGAGGAAGGCAGGAGCATATTTGTAGTGCATGACAGGGGTACAATTGCTGACGAAGAATGAAATAAAATTTCTGGGAAAGATTGGGGAACACATGGGTAGATACATGGGGAGGAAGACTGGGGTTTATAATAAATGGACGAGAGTTGCAATCACAGGCCTCCTCTGTACTGTCATATTGTGGACCCTCTTCAATAGTGCAGCCAACTTCTTGTACTATGACTCAACATGAGTATATTTAGATGTCTGTGTGACTGGCCAAAATAGTTAAATGTCTGGTGCAGACCACTTTTCTAGGCAGGCTAATGAGAAATTATCCACCCTGAATGCCGTCTGTGCCTCTCGGTTGATTAGATTGTGAAATTTGTGAGCTATGTGGAAATCCGCAATACCTGAAATAATCGCAATCCAATCACAGATGCGTTCCAACCCACAAAAGATTTATTCAGAGTGTGAAAGGGTTATCCAAAAGCACTAATCTACCAACAGCAGCGCAGACCAGTACCAGTGCAAAAGCCTCTGGCCTTCAGAGCCTGGGCATTTTCTTTTTAACAAGAAAGATCACAGGAAGGTCTTCTGTCCTCTTGATAGGTGAATCCTCATGGTCATCTCATATTCCGTGTGCTTCATTGAATCCTAGTGGTTCTTTTGTCTCACGTTCGGAGGTCAATCAGTATAATGTACAGGTGGGCCCAGCCTAACTAGCAGGGTCAAATAAACTAACTAACTCTGCACATTTAAGATCACATATCTATGTCTATAACACCGCAATGTCTATGCACACGCAATGATTAATATTGATTTGTGATAATATTTTCGCTATCATACAATGTTTTGGTTTGGATTCAACAAGATAATTTCTGCACCTTAGAAATAAATAATGTAAAAAACAAAATCACCATTGTAGCAATATGGAACAGTAGTAGAAATACCCAATAATATGTTAGTAGCAGTGATTATACACGGTCTAACACACCACAGTCACTGAACTTTATTATTTTTTCAATTGAAATCAAACAATGTAGATCTTTCATTGAGCTGACACAAATTAATGAGTACCATTCTGAATGTTTCATGCTGTTTATAGATAGAGTTGAATTTATTTAGGATGTTTTTTAATTGGTTTCTTGAACCTGTCAATATAATTTAGAAACAACCTTAGATTGCTTGATTTGGTTGTATGACCCTTGACTATTTTAATATAAGCCCATACAGATACCAAATGACCCATGACTTGCAACCTCTGCCAATTACCATCCCAGATGGTCCAGGGTCATTACATAATACCCCTCACTGTTTTTATGTTGCCTGATCCATGTTGCTGTAAGCTGCATTAACATCTAGATTCATTTTTTTTTCCCTTTGGCCCACAGACAACCCTTTACTTATGTTTTCATTATTATTTTCTTTATTTTCACAGGGAGCAGCTACTACTAAAGACAGATGAGTAAAGGTGGAGATAGATAATGCTATTGCATTATGTTTAGTTGAACTTCTCCTTAGAAATGAAATACTGAACAGTTTTGTCTATACTATGCTATAATATAGTGCAACTAATTTTTAAATTCCTTTTATTGATTTGTGTTGGTGTTTTGCACATCTTTATTTCAGCATTGAATTAATGAATGCACATTGTACAGTCTTAATTTGGGCCAGACAGTACCTACTTGAGGGTTCTGTCCCTCTATCTTGATCTCATGACAGAGATGTAAGGGTGTGCTTTTGTGACAGGGCTATTTTCTATCAGCCATTTCCATCATCCTACTGCCAGAAATTATTCCTGCCCTACTGGAGTGAGTGAATCGCAGATCCCCAGCACGAATCCCCAGCGGCCACTGGTGAGTATTTCCCCAAACATTATCCTAATCCTCACCATAACACCCCCTTCCATTACCTTTACCCAAACCCTCCATTCCCTGAAGCCTGACCCTAACCTTCCCCTTCTCCGATCCATCCCCTCTCCGCAGCCTAACCCTGACTCCTTCCCCGTAGCCTAACCCTAAAACTCCTTCCCCGTAGCTTAACCCTAAGACTCCTTCCCTGTAGCCTAAAACTAAGACTTCTTTCCTGTAGCCTAACCCCAAGACTCCACTCCTCATAGCCTAACCCTAAGACTCCCTTGTACACAAACTTGTCCGGTGCAGCGGGTCTGCACTGGGTGCTGCACCGGTTGTTGGAAAGCCAATGAATGGGTAAGTTGGCAAAAAAATAATTCAATCTACTTACCAATTCATTATAAAACATCTAACTAGGCAAAGTTTCTAAATAGAGAAAGCTGAAAATTAGATGTCGGCTGTCTATTTAGTAAATCTGTGTTTCTTACCGGGGTACGGAACCTGAAATGTAATGGTGACATACACACAAGTGGAAGGTACAGTACACGCAGCAATTTGCATGGAGCAGGGAGGGGTTCTAGCACATATGCATACACAACCTAACTTTGCTTATATTTTTTATGTATTTTCCAACATGCCTTATCTTTTCTAATTCATTTGTATTATATTTTGATATTTCACTTACAGTAGAGAGTTAGCTATTACCGCTACAACAGCCCTCTTTCTACCCGACAATCCTGTATGAACAATATGTTCTACATACATATCCTGGGCCGCGGGCACCACTTGAGAGGACAGCTTAACACCACCATCAGAGGGCAGATCTAAGGGATGATTTCGTTGCTGAAATGTTGTCATTTTGTTGTATATGTTTTATGTGGACATAACATACACAAGTGTTTTAGTGTTTAAAAAAAAAAAATTGTTTATATGCAATAAAACACTAGAGATGTTACTTGTTTACTTTATCTCCGTATGTTGAAACTACTTTTGTGGAGGATGGAAAGAAAATCAAGTATTGGGAGAGTGCGTTTCTGGATAATTTTGCTAATATACAAACTGCATGATTATGTACTTACTTGTGGCACCCCTGTACTGTTAGGGCTATAGATGACAGGTTAATGCGTGGGACGTTGCAAGGCAACGGTCAGCTGATGAGATTTGAAATGAGGAGCTGTCTGTAGAAGCTTCTGGGGGGAAAGTTTCTGAGGTGAATTTGACTGTTGAGAGTTCAGTTGCTGACAGCAGCTGGCAGGAGAGGAAGTAACAACAGGGTTGATTGAGTAAAGTGACAGTTTTGTGAGGAGAAAGAGAGACATCGAAACAGAAACTGAAGAGAATGACATTGGTCAGAAGAGAAGGGACTGCAGAGCAGTTGAGAGATATAGGCGGTGTCGTACTGAAAGCAGAGAGCATCGGTGATTAGGGAAGCAGAGGGGTCTTCGTAGCAGATAGTAATTACAGACCTGACAATGAAATGGATAGTGGAGAGTGCCAGCAGGTGTGAGAGCAGACGAAACAGAGAGTTTAACATCAGAGTTGGAGAGCTGAGGAGATGGGAGTGAGACGGAGGAAGAATTCGGTGGTGGTGAGAGATATTATCAGTGGGAAGCTGAAGGGTGATAGAGGCTCATAGAGGGAAGAGGTATCGGTGGCAGCAGCGGAAAGTGTAACATTGGAGTTGGGGAGAGCTGTTGAGAAAACTACAGAGACTTTTAAGGAGGACATTGGAGGTAGTGGAGAAAAGAGAGAAAGAAAGGGGCGTAGGAGACAGCAGAGATAATTAGAGTTGTTTGTGTGAAAGGAATTGTACTTAGAACTATTTCAACTGTAACTTTAATATATGGACATTCTCTGTATTTTATTAGTATATTGGCACTCACTAATATCTGTATGATAGAATTAATTGTTTATTGACTATAGAGAAATTAATTTAGAAATAACTTTATTGGTGTTGTGCTGGAGGAGGGAGAGTTGATTTAGGGGTATTCAATGGGAAATGAACTGTACTTTGAGCTGTAAATTGCTTTCTGATCATTTAAAATTAGCTTTCACCTGTTTTATATGCTCTGTTTATGAATAAGAACAACATTGTTTTGTGACAATCTGCTTTTATTGTGTTGAACAAGATTAGTTTTCTGCCAATCAGAAACATTCCTAAACCAAATTTTAAAAGTAAAATCCTTTTTATTAAACACTAGTGTGCAGTTATTCAGAGTTTTCTTTCGTCACCTACACCTCTCTACAATCCACCATACCATCATAGAACCTGAAGCCCTTACCACCTGGTTATCACATTTGGCGTCACAAACAGGATGGCAGAGTCTAAAGTGAGGCAATTCAGGAAGCTCAGAATAAGTAAGTCACCAGAAACTTCAATTAGCAAAGGGGATTCAGCTCCAACTGTAGCACAGATGAGGTCAATTACCCTTCCCTACTATTTCATGGCCCCATGGCTTCCCATATATACTGGGGAAACACAAGGAACAGAGGGAAGCACCCTCACTGAATTCAAAAGTAAAATGGTGTCTATGTTCCATTTGTACCCTCTGAATGAGCAAAAGAAGGTAGAGGTGCTTATTGGACAATTGAAAGGCTCAGCTCATCGTGAAGTCATGTCATGGCCAATCGACAAGAGACAGACTGTTGAACAGATATTCAAATGATTAATGACTATCTTTGAAGTTTAAACACTATCCACTCTAAAAGTGCGGTTTTATGCATGTAAACAGGCACCAGGAGAGAGCCTGCATGACTATACTCTTACCCTGCAGGAGGCCCTACAGGCAATTCAGGTCGTTGACCCAGATGGAATAAGGAACGCGGATGAAGCGTTAATTACCCAGCTGATTGAAGGTGCCCATGGAGAGTCGATCCGAACGCAGCTAAGAATGTTACGGTTGCAGCTTCCACAACACACCTTCCTAGACTTTAAAGAAGCCGTTATCAAGGTGTTGGGTACAGTTGTGGAGCAGAAAATAGACTTTTCTGAAATACCAGGACTTTCATGTCAAGCCTGTCCAAAAGATCTGACTTTCCAGAACTCATATCCGACATTTCCTGAAAAGTACACCATCTCCCAGGGATCACAGCTGCTATCCTCTAACCCGCTACAACTGTTAGAAGAACTGATGTTAGGACTGGCAGAGATACGCAGAGAGGTACACAGCATGGCCCAGTCACTAGTGTCAGATTGTGAAGATATGAGGTGGAGAAACAGACAGCAAAGAATTGATAATTTGTGGAAACCACTTCAAAATTGTGGAAGAAGACCCACTGATCGCTTTGATGTACAAGGCTGTCCCATCTGCCGGAGGTGTCAGGAAACGGGACATATTGAACGTTATTGTCTCAGGCTCCCTCGATCGGTAGCGGTGAGTGAACAGCAGGGAGCTGGAAAACAGCAGCCCCTCACCTTGAGAAGCAAGAGCAACTTGGAACAAATGGCTACCAGGGGGGAAAAGAAGGTCATCGCAACCAAGGTTTTAGGCACTGTCCTATGGTTTAATGGGCCTGATCCAGACCTAATTAAGTGCTTGAACATAGTTACTCCTGGGCTAAACCATGTTGATTGCAGGGGAGTCATATTTAATCTGTTGCAAACAGTATTAGAGTTGAGAGGTGATGTTTCCTATCCCAAGTCTAAATAACAATGTGATAGTAAAGCTGGTCAGTATATGTGTGCAGTAAGCAATTCAAATTTATATCCCTGCATGCAAAGAATACAATTAACTTGACTCTCCCTGCAATCAACATGGTTTAACCCAGGAGTAACTAAGTTCAAGCACTTAACTAGGTCTGGATCTAGCCCAATGTGCGTAGGAGATATGGATTTATTAACAAGAATGATGCCAGGGAAGACATGTTTGTCCATTATACTGCAATAAAGAAGAACAAGCCAAATAAGTATCTTTGCAGTGTGGGTGATGGGAGGGTGGTAGAGTTTGATGTAGTGGAAGGACGGAAGGGTACTGAAGCAGCTAATGTTACTGGTCCTGGCGGTGTTTCAGTTCAAGGCAGCAAATATGCATTAGATCATGCTTACTATTGGCGTTATCCACCATACTTTTTAAAGCGTCCATATGTGCGAAGACCACAGTATTGTAATGTCTCTGTGCAGGGTGAAGTGGAGAAGGAAGCAGAAAACCAAGGTGTAAGAGGTCAAGACCAGTGCATCAGAACATGTGTAGTGGAATCAAACCTAAATCTGAAACCAGACAGAGGATGCGTTTTGTGGATGCATTAGGATTAGAGCTGGAATCTGAGGATATGCCTTGTCAATATAAGGATTCTGTGCAAGATCAACAGAAAATATGTGGTGAACTGAAAACCTGTGCTACACCATTGGATGTAGGAAATTTAGTTCGGAAACAAGATAACCATAGATATAATGGACTTGGTTCTCCATGGAAGTCCGACTCGTTTCTCAATGTATCCGATCTAGAAGATACAATTTGTCAAATTGGAAAAGAAAATGGGGAATCTTCGGAGATGTCAAGAATAAGGAATTTTCATCAGTTGAAATTGAGTGTAGCTAAAGTAGTGTTGGGAAATCCCATTAAGAATCCCATTGAGAATGTTTTGGCCGATTGTAGCACTTTTAGGAGCTCCTGAGCAAGTAATAAATTTGCAGTCTGAAACATTCCTAAACCAAATTTTAAAAGTAAAATCCTTTTTATTAAACGCTGGTGTGCAGTTATTCAGAGTTTTCTTTCATTGCCTACACCTCTCTGCAATCCACCATACCATCATAGAACCTGTAGCCCTTACCACCCGGTTATCACATACCTAGCCTAACTTGAATGGAAACAGAAGTCTGAAAAACTGTGCCTAGTTTGCCTGACATTGTCATTGTCTATTGTCATTGTTCCGAACAGCAGAATAGCCGTATTTTAACGACATTGTAAAACAAAGCATTTTATTCAATATAATGGTAGTAGGTTGAAAGATCTATGTATATATAAACAGCTGCATAGGATTCTGATCCTATTGATTGCCAGTGGCGTAAATTCTGCCCAGGCGCTCGGAGGCAAGGGGGCAGGGCGTGGATTGGTGTGACGTAGTGACGTCATGACTTTGTGCACTGCATTCCTGGGAAAAGGTACATTTCATGCTTTTTAATGGAGCCAACAGCCAGTATTAGCTATATTACTGGCTTGTTCCCGTTACCAGAGCCTTGATATGCCAAATCAATGACCGGTTACTACAGAGGGGGACACTGGAAGTGCCCCCCTCCAGGCTAGCGCCCAGAGCTCAGCGTTTCTATTACTTCCAGTACTGAAATCTGCTGCTGCTGTGAAGCTCATGAAACACAGATTTCTCAGCTGTCGATGCAGTCAGAATGAAGCAGCTGCCTGCAGAGAGGGACTGAGGTAAGTACAATATGTAGTAGGGAAACTGCTGTATTTAATGATCCACAGTAGTTTCTACCATTATAAAAAAATATACTGTGCATTTTATTGCATGAGCCTCATTTATTAGAATACTGACACTATGGACCGGATCCAGAGTTAGGTTCATTAGGCCACTTACGCACGCAAAGTGCGTAAGTGGCCTGATTTGATTGGAGGGCGCAAGCCCCCTTCAGATTTTACGCTAGCGTTACGATAGTAACTGGTGTAGCAAGAATCGTACGAAACTTTGTTGTGCTTCCCTTCCCCCCAATAAAGTGGGTGGGGGGAAGCATGCTAACTGTTCAGAGTGGGAGGGGGCTCGCACACTTGTGTGGATCAGCGCTCATACGGAGCGTACGGATTATTTATGGCAGGCTTCTGGCAGCCCGCACCAGGGAAAGGAGTGACAGGGAGAGTTCACTCCCCTCTCTCTGTCGGACGCTTTCTGTACATGCAGAGGTCTGGATGCGGCCCTATATTTGTTATTGTAGGTGACTGTTTTGTGTCTGTGCTTTTTTGTATACTCCACTAAAGTGCAACATGTAATAATAATAATAATAATATAACAGAAACGTCATGTCTGTATTAGTGATGAAATATACATCTTCAGAAACAAAGATAGTGATAGAAATAAAATTAATACAATATTGGCCATGACAGAATTTCTATTTCTAAAGCCATCAACCAGGTACCCAGTACTTTCCAGACTAAACAAATTAATTAATCCATATTGAATGGAGGTTAATAAAGTATATATTGCTTCCTTTTGTTAAGCAGAGAGTTCTGTTATGCTGTAATGTTGATAAGATACACATAAGATGAATGTTGGATCAGTTTCATAACACATGTAGCTGACACATGACCGACAGTGGTCATTGTTTACTGTGTTGTCCAATAATTGAATAATAATAATTGAATAAGTTAAATCTATGACCTTCATTAGGAATCAATACTTTTGAACTAATTGCTTCATGGTCATCTTGGTTATTAAATTGTCCATAGCACATGCATGGGTGATAGAATGTGGGATGCTGCCAGAAAATGCTCTCAGCAATAAAGAATGAGGTGAGGGAAATGGGGAGAGGAATTTAGGTCAACATGTACCGGTTATTGGATAGTGTTGGCAACTTTTGTTTGAAATATTGCTTGCACAAATAAAAAGCTGGTTATATAACATAATAGTGCCACTTGCATATAAGCTCAATATTTGTTTTTACTAGCAAAATTTGTCCTCAAATTGTAACAACTGTTGCTAGGATACAAGTTAAAAATCTTTGACTTCCTTGTCAGGCTCATGTAGTAGGAAGTCTATCTTATATGTAACATTTAATTTGTTTTGTTCATTGTGTGGATGATTGCATAAAGGACAATGATATATGAAACTATATAGCTATGAAATATTTGGTATGTTAGGTTGTATAATGTCATTAATAATATAATTGTGTGAAATTGGTATTCAGTAAACACAAGTATTGGATTGACTTTAATCTTTATATATATAAAATTTTAGAGGCTGTTATGTTTGAAAAGTGAACTGATAAAGTCTGTAGTTTATATATGTATTGTACTGATGCCTAACATGTTATATCTATCTGGATTAAAAGAAGCAGAGTTAGGCACTATTTTTGCTTAAAACCCTAAAACAGTAAGGGTGGGTTAGGAATGAAGGATTGGATCCATACCTCTGATGCTGGATCCCCTCTGGATTCAGCCTTCTCTCCGGGCAAGGAGGAGGCCACTCACATACCCTCCAATATTTTTTAATGGAAAAATGGTACACCTGAGGAGGGGGTGTGTCTGTGATGGGGGCATGGCATGGTGTTAATCTGCTCTCATTTCTATATATGATAAAGTAAGGTGTAATATCTCATTTTACACCTTATCAGGGCCAGTGCTATGTGGTAAGCCGGGGGAGATGCGGTGCAGGATGGCGCCAGGCTGGACAGGCGCTGATCCCCCTGCTCCCCTCACTCCTCAGCGCCGGTCTAATGCCTTAAATGAACGCCGCTCTTAAACATTGTAAGGCGCTTTCACCGAGAGCACCTTACAGTGTTTAACAACGGCGCTCATTCTCTAAAGTGCCTTCAGCCCTTCTCCTTTGTGAAGCTGAATGACGGGGATGTGACTTAGGGTCACATCAGTGTCATTCACTTCAGAACCCGCTGTGGAGGAGAGAAGACTGAAGAAGGGAAGACTCCAAAAGTAAGTGTATTATAGGTGTCAAGGAAAATATTGAGTCTGGAGACATGATGGAGAATATTGGTTGGACGGAGACACATGATTGAAAATACTGGGGGGCTGGAGACATATGGTTGAAAATACTGGGGGGATTGAGACACATGATGGAGAACTGGGGGGCTGGAGACACATGATTGGGATACTGGGGGCCTGGAGATATGATGGATAATGGGAGGCTGGATAAACATGATTGGCAATACTGGGGGGATGGTTAGACATGATGAGGATACAGGGAGGCTGGAGACATGATGGCTGATACTGAGGGGGCTGGAGACATATGATTAAAAAAACTGAAAGGCTGGAGACATGATGTATACTGGGGGGCTTGAGATACATGAATGTGAATACTGGGGTAATGGAGAGACATTATGGGGATACTGGGGGGCTGGAGACATGATGAAGGATACTGGATGTCTGGAGACATAAGGGATACTGGGAGGCTGGAGAGACATGATTGGGAATACTGGGGGACTGGAGACATATGATTGAAATTTCTGGGGTGGATGGAGACACATGATGGGGATATTGGGGGGAAGGAGACACACAATGGTGATACTGGAGGCTGAAGACATAATGGGGATACCGGGGGCTAGAGATAAATGACTGAAAATACCGGGGGGGGGGGGGGGAGAGAGAT
>WWET01001384.1:108775-125149 GCA_011038615.1 Limnodynastes dumerilii | reverse complement strand
GGGGGACTATTTCTACTTACTTTTCGGAGCACTGAAAGCTCGGTGCTCTGTGGATCGATTGCTATGCCTCCTTATTGAAATAGGGCCATTCTAACCAGGGACCCACACCCCTCCCCGGGTAATCTAAATTCCTTCCCCTCCCACTTCTTCCCAATCAATTCCCCATGGCGGCATTGCGCCGCCTCTTTCTACGTAAACTACTCCGTACGATCTTTAAAGACAGCATTGAGGCAATCCACATATCTCACTGGTACGTAGATTGCGTAAATGACCTACTATGTATGCATAGTAGGTCATTAACTAAATATACGCACCTAAGAAGCAGAAGCTTCTTATGTGTGAACACGTTCCAATATCTTCATCACTAGCATTGGCAAATTAGCTCTTAAAACAAGGGTCAGTCAAGTGCACATAAATAGAACTAAAACTGTTACCATTGCTTCATTTTCAAGTGAACATAAGAAGGGCTGCTATCAGACATTGTGGGTCTGTGTACTAAAATAAGTGAGTTCACAGTGCTCTACCTCTATGCAGTACTACACAGTATCAAATAGAGGTGGAGCCTGACCAAGTGACGGCAGACTGATGCACAGCAGGGTTTGTTCACAAGGGGCCTGATCCAGACCTACGCTTGGATGCAGTTTTACACTGAACGTAAGCGTAAAAAATGGCCATTTGTACTTACTGCGCATGCGTGGGGAAGATGATAGGCTCATGTTACGGTCTGAAAATCTTTGCGTATGGGCCTTAATTGTAACCGCTTCGTATTACCGATCATGGGGGTGTGTCTGACATACGAAAGCCGTAACCACGCAGGGCGGGGTGAGGCATTTAAATTGTACAGTATGGGCGTGCTAAGCGTCGTTAATATGCAATGAACATACGCACGGCCGTGGGTACGAACACAAAAGTTAGGGTAGGGTTTGCCGAGCGTATGGAAGTTAAACTAGGTACGAGCACGGGGAGTGCCTATTGCCGTGCATCGGTGGTACGTTCGGCGTTAATACGCTACGCACAGGAGCGTAGGTCTGGATCAGGCCCAAGAAGTCTAAGAAGGTGACTGAAAGGGGCCCATGTGGGGTATCAGCAGTGTGGAGCCTGGGCCCTCCTCTCAGCCTGAGCCTAGGACACTGTTACTGGTGATGCCCCTTGAGCACATAACACAGACACTCCCATAGTGTACAAATATATTTTTCCTAATGTCTTATTATAGTCTTCAAGCACTAGCCTTTATGTAGTTCAAATGAGCTATTTACAATTTATTGCTGTTGATCTATGAATAAGTAATTTCACACTTCAGCACATTGTAAATTTTCTACAGGTGTCTGTTTATTCCCTGGATCTGCCTCCTGCTCATCTCAGCTGATTTGACACTCAGTGCTCTGCAAAAAGTACCAGGTATACAAGGACAAACTAGTTCTGCATACTTTCCACATATACCAGTGATGGGAACTGATATTTTCCTGACAGCTCATTAGAGTCTGGTGTACATAGAAAGTAGAAAGAGAGCAACCCCCTCCCCATGATACATAAAGGATATATATGAAAACAGAATGATTGGTATGGAAAATGTGATCCCAATTTGCAGTGTTTTTGTTGTGGGAAGAGCTCTAAAGAGCATGGTGGAGCGGTGGAGCGAATCTCATTAACCCTTGAGACATTCAGTAGAGATGTTGTCAATCAAGAGATTCTATGCAGATCCAAGTCTGTGAAACCCTTAAACTACACAATTCTTCTTTCTTTCCATTTTTTTCCTGATACATAATGATTTCTACGTGCAAAAACCGCCCACTCACACATCATCCAGCCAGGCACACCTCAACGAAATAACGACACAGAGACATTTGCTGCGATTAAAAAAGGGCACATGGGCTATTAAATTTACAATTAATGGCTATATTAATTTGTCATCTATGTAAATCGGTGGCCAAAATAGCAGACAGGGGGTTCAGCGCATTCCCCTCAATAAACCCCCACAGGTCAACTCCTTTTGATCTTTGCGACTCCATGAAACCAATCTTCCAGCAAGAACAGTCAATCTTGTTCATAACTGCGCACCATAGCACCTGGAAGGTGGCAGACCCTAACAGCTCTACTGCTAGGGTATGATGTCCTTGCATCAATCCTGGGTTGTGTTTGTTGCCAAACTGGTTTCCCCTTTTTCCCCCTAATTTACCCATGCACCAACACCACCTTTTTGCTGTTTTTGCTGACCCCCCCACTGCTACCGCAACAACGAAGGTAACCTCCATTACATTCGATAGCCACCTAACTACGCTCTCCAGTTAAAACACAACACTTATACACTTTGCATGTTCTGGACACAAGTCTGGATCCGACCGAACATGTTGACAGGTGATGGGTAGCTCCAGTATAAGCATCAATGTCCATGACACCTTCTAGACTGCTGGTATGATATCTTTTTTGTCGCTTAGGGTGGCAGAATAGGTGCCTCGACCCCTGTTACCATCAGGTAAAGCCAGCCAGATGGACCCCAAAACTTTTCTTTTCTGTGCCGTATAATGGGGCTGATTAGAGAGGTTAAGAATCAACCACATAAAAATAGGAAAAATCCCCATCTGGACAAACCAACCCAAAGTTTTGTGGTGCAACTAACACCATTTTTAAATGCATATAAGATACTGCTAAGATTCATGCAGATAATGAGATGCCTTATATTGATACGTTTATTGATCACAAGTTATAAAAGAAATGTTGCATGAAAAACTCAAACCAGTGCAATGCTCCATCATAGTAGACTCACTGTTACTGCTAGCTGAAAGCAAATAATAATGATTCTTTACTGCTAGCTGGTAGAAAATAATAATGTTTCTGAAAGTAGTAAAAACAAAACTATCTTTTAGATTACATAAGAGAAACAAAATTTTAGCTCGTCAACCAGAAAGGCGGCATAATAGAGATGTAGCAGTGAATCCAAGACAAAGGTTTATTTATTTATTTTTGCTTTGCCCACTGTTATTCTGCCCCAATTGTTGGCAAAACCATGTACCCTTTTCCGTTTCCAGTGAAAGGCAAACAACAGGACTCTAATAGTAAACATCACCCTTTCATGTGATGTAGAGGTTACATAAAAGTGGAAGTAGGGAAGAAGTATCAAACTACCGACCAGTGAGTCTCACATCAGTAGTAGAGAAACTGATGGAAACACTTTTAAAGGAACAAATTGTACAGTATCTTAAATCTAGTAATTTACAGGATCCCAAGCAGCATGGATTCACTGGGGGAAGATCATGCCAAACAAATCTTATTAAATTTTTTGACTGGGTCAGTAAAGTAGTAGATAACGGGGGAGCTGTAGACATAGCTTATCTAGATTTTAGCAAGGCTTTTGACACTGTGCCACATCGCAGACTGTTAAATAAGCTAGAAACTTTAGGACTGGATGTAAACATAGTTGCATGGATACGTTGGTTACTGGATAGTCAACAGAGGGTAATAGAAAATGGAATCCCTTCTGGGGATGGAAAGGGATCTTGGAGTCATTATTTCATGTGACTTAAAGGTAGCCAAGCAAGGGCCCAGATCCAGAACAACGCTTGTGAGCGAATTTACGTGTGGCGGAGACGTAAAATCGCCTTTTGGTAAGTACTGCGTATGCGCACCATAGAAAATACGCACATTAACGTAGCGTAATTGTGAACGTATGGGTCATTCACGTATGTGTCACGTAAATACTTACGTGTGGGCGTGCCAATTTTACGTGAGTCCAAAATACATCTGAAATACGTTAAGTAGGCAGGGGTTTGTATTTAAAGTGTACAGTATGGGCGTGCTAAGCTGCGGAAATTCATGTTGCCCATACGTACGTGTGCATATAACTGTGGTTACGTTGGCAAAAGTTAAGGTAGGCGTTCAAGGGGTGTGCCTAGGGGAGCGTATAGAATATACGCATACTAAAATACGCTATGCGAATAAACGTACGGCAAACGTAGTTCTAGATCTACCCCAATGTAACAAAGCAATGAGAAAGGCATGTCAGATGCTTGGTTGCATAGGGAGAGGAATTAGTAGCAGAAAGAGAGAAGTAGTGATGCCCCTTTACAGATCGTTGGTGTGACCTCACATAGAATACTGTGTTCAGTTCTGGAGGCCATATCTCCAGAAAGACATAAATACATTAGAGACTATGCAAAGAAGAGCAACTAAAATGGTCCATGGCCTTTGTAACAAATCATACCAAGAAAGGTTAGAGGAACTAAACATGTATAGCTTGGAGCAGAGAAGGGAGAGGGGGATATGATAGCAGCTTTCAAATATATCAAAGGTTGTGACGTCTAGAGGAGGATGGTATTTTTCAAAGGAAGAGATGTAATAGAACACGAGGGCATGGATATAAACTGGAGGGTGGTAGATTCAGAGGAAATGTGCGGAAAAATTACTTCACTGAAAGGGTGATAGATAAGTGGAATAACCTCTCATCTGAGGTGGTTGAGGATCAGTATAGTTTTAAATAAACAAATAGGCATAATTACATAAATAACATAAATAACATAAATTAATATAGATCCTCAAAAAGATGGGCGAGATCCAAAAGGTCTCTAACTGCAATATGAGTGGGTAGTGCTGCCATCGGGGGGAACTGTGCAACGGCCCTCTGTAATCCCCATCTGAAGGTCTGAGGCTTCCCGTCCCCTATCTGACATCACAAATTGTGACATCACATGGGGGCAGTATGCTGTGGCCCATGTCTCAGGCCCCAAATTTACTGGTGGCAGCCCTGTGTGTGGGGATCCATTATCAGATCCCTGGTCGGAGTCACAACACAGTAATTTTTTACATATGTCTAATTTTGTGTCTAATTTTGTGATTCTAGCTACTATACATGCGTAGTAACTATATTACACTATCTATGTAGCGTTTTGTTACTAGGTTGCGTCCATGCTGTCTTTAAAGACTGCACGTACACAATCTACTTAACAAAACGCTACTGTATCAACAAATCTGAGAGAGTGCTTCACTAACAACTCCCATGAACTTCTAACATCAGTACACTGCTTTTCATTTGTCATTCGAACTTAAAATAGTGAAAAATTGGAAGAATCATTGTAATACTAAAGCCTCACCCACTTGTGAGCGCAATGTGGCCCCCTTGTTGGAAAATGTCAGGAGTGTCATTTGTATCACAAGTCTGGATCGAGCAGATTGCGTTATAATTGCTTTGCCCGGATGTGCAGTTAGCAAAATTGGATTTTTACTATACAACCGCAAGAAGAACATCCCATTCTCAGGAGTCTGGATCTGGCCATTAGTAGGGAAATGTCACAATGCTGTATAAGTTGCCATGAGACAATTCATTCATTAGTGTGAAAAGAAGCACTTTCATTTCCAACACAAAAGTAGAATATGTGTATCAGGACTCCAATCAACACTTAAATGGGGCACAATCCAGTTGGTTAAGCTAATGAACAAAATAATCTCTTGTGTAGTCTAAAAGCTGGTGGGCCTTTTAGACTGAGCTATTATCTAGGACAAAGAAGTTTGATTTATTGTAAAATAAATAAAAATAATAATAGTATTAAGCTGGATCATTTTTGCATGCAAAGTTGGGAATAATAAGAGTGCACTAAACAAATTAGATAGTTATACTGACATTGGACTGGATCCACAGTTTATACCGTGAACCAACGCATGCAAAGTGCATAAGTGGGCTCTGTGGACTGGAGGACGCTTCCACCCTCCGGATGTTATGTTAGATTTTACTAGCGTAACTTCCATAATACTGAACAAAGATCTATACGATGGTGTTTAAGTTAAAAGGGGCAGTGCTTCCCCTCCACCCGCCAAGGTAGGTGGAGAGAAGCATTTAAATTTTACAGTTTGGGATGGGTATCCCACTTATGAGTGGATCAGCGGTCGGACGGATCTCTAATCCGCCAGTGTGACTTAATGTTGCCTTATGGCAGCATAAGTAACACTTTTTACAAACGACAGAGGCAAATGACAGGGGGAGTTCACTTCCCTCCCTCGTGCGGAATGAAACATCCCCACACGTACTGAAAATGTGCATGAGTGTGGATCACATTCATTATTATCATCAGTGTTTTTCTGCACATAATCATAATAAAATATAAATAAATCCTAAAACAGTTTCTTTTTTGCCTTAAACACAATAATGTTTTCTAGACAGATATGCTCATATTAGAAAACATCAGGATTTTAAAACAGCAGAGTTTGCCATATTCCACTTTTGTTTCCTTAATTACTGATACAAACCTAGGTTCGGAATTCACAGTTATGTAGTTTTCATCTTACGTACGTTGTTTTAAGAATTGAGCTACTACGCATGCGTAGTAGCTCATTTACGCTATCTACGTACTATTTCTGTACGTAGATTGTGTAAGCGCGGTCTCAATTCTTAAAACAACGTACATAAGATGAAAACTTTGTAACTATGAATCCGGACCCTAATTCCTTGAGAAATCATTCTCCACCAATTTGTGCATGCATTGAGTTCCATTTATCTGTTTGGAAGCCCCCATTCTAAGTAGCTTGTGTGTTTCTATTGCACAGTGTTCTATTAAAACTTGAATAAAAAAAGGAGGAAAATAGCATTACAGATAATAGGTTAGCATTGAATGTCATTAACTAATGCCAGGTACACACTTCTATGATTTCCCTGGCTCCAAACAAAACGGTCAGGTAGCCAGGAAAATCGTGCAGCGCGTACACACTGGTTGAACTTCAAGCAGATCTTCAGACTGCACTCTGTCATCCTTAAAGAATCAGTACTGCTGAGGTCACATTTGCTGCATAAATTAAAAGAAATTAGCAGTTGGTTGACATTCACACTATACAATTTTAGAACCAATCAGTTGATTAATGGCTGATTGGCCCGATAATTTTATAGCGTGTTCACAGCTTAAGCCGTGATAATTAATTGTGTTCTATTTCTGTTTGCTATGATTTCAATCACCATACCATACCATACCATGTAATCCCAGGATATAAGTGTTACATGCTGTCAGGGGAATTCTGTCAGTGTGTGATTGTTTACTTTCTTCTGCTGTGTCTGGTTGCAGGATCTGATTGGTGGCGGGAACTTTAAATTGCTTCTCATGTGTGGTGATAGCATCTGGTTTCCTGCTGTTTGGATTGTGTGCCTTGTGCTTTTTGTTTGGTGTCTGTTCTCCTCAGTTATCCTGCTGTGCTCCTGCCTTCCCTCCTGCCTTACCTCCCAGTCCTCATGGTGTCCTGTTGATCTGTTGTGGAGTGTGCGCTAGTGGTGTCTCGCTCCAGCAAGAGCCATTAGCCTCACCATTCCTGTCCAAGTCTTGTCCATCAGACTCCAGCTACAGCCTGTGTGTGTCATCTGCCAGGTTGTGCGCTGTGTATTCAGTCTCATTCGTGGACTCTGTGTCTTTCTAGCTACATTCTGTGTGTGTCATCTGACAGATGTGTGAGCTGTTTTACTGAGCCCTTGCATGGACTCTGTGTAAACCCAGCTATTTTCTGTGTGTGTGTCATCTGCCAGAAGTGTGTACTGTGGTTATTCGTGAACTCAGTACTCCTCCAGCTCCATTCTGAGTTGTCATCTGTCAGAGTGGGCGGCTGCCTTTTCAGTTCTTCATGTGGACTTACCTGTCTCCAGTATCATTCTCTGTGTCTCTACCTTTTAGCATCCTGGGTTGGCAGAGTGTGAGAAAGAGGCTGTCTGCCCTCTGGGGGTTACTATACCTATCCTGGTACATTGCTATTTTCTATACTTACCTGTGGTTTATGTCCTTCCCATCTGTAAGTTTTAAGTGTGGGTTCCTTCTCCTCATAGAGGCTTGCCAGGTACTTCCAGTGACCATCGCAGTACTTGTAACAATAAGGGGTATGATATAATATTAGTTAAATGCATTGCGCAAATTGCTGTTATTTGCAAGTAACTTCCTCTTCATAAGCAGAGCAGTAGAAATCTGACTTACCTCTCATCTGTCCTTGACTTTGAATTTAAACTGATAAATTCAGGACTAGTCAACCAGAATCATGACAGTTGACAGGCTTGTTGGAGAAAAGAGCATTCTGTGCACTCTGTCTTCTCCCGCTCTCTAGTGCTGGCCTGTGCATGAATTGGACTTGTGATTTCAGTGGGCTGGATCCAGACTTAAGTAAGTGCTTGAAATTAGTTACTTCTGGGCTAAACCATGTTGATTGCAGGGGAGTCATATTTCATCTGTTGCAAACAGTATTAGAGTTGAGAGGTGATATTTCCTATCCCAAGTCTAAATAACAATGTGATAGTAAAGCTGGTCAGTATCTGTGTGCAGTAAGCAATTCAAAGATCTATCCCTGCATGCAAAGAATACAATTAACTTGACTCCCCCTGCAATCAACATGGTTTGTAACTAATTTCAAGCACTTACTTAAGTCTGGATTCAGCCCAGTGTTGCACTTACAATCATAGGACCGGATCCAGACCCCTGCACGTCCCCATCACTACCCTCTATCGGTAGTAGTTCTGGACACTTATGTGAAACCCTACCTTAACTGTTACACATTGATCCGTGTCCTTACGAATGCGTATTAATGTGTATCTGTCCTTCACTTCCCCCGACTCCTTATTTAAATGTCTATCCCCGCCACTATGGCGGCGATATGGCAGGCGCAAATGAAGGTTGCCATTGTACCTGCAAATTACTTGCGTAAGTCGCCTGACATTATTACTTCTCACCCTGTTTGGACCATTGTAGGTAGATACTGAACTACATAGACCTGCACAGTACCCCAGCTGTATCCAGTGCTGCTGTTGCTGCTGCCAATTCTTTTCTCTGCTGTGCTGTGATATAACCTGTTCCAGCTGTTACAAGAAATTAACCCTTTTGTACCAACGGTTCCAGTTCTTTAATACACCAGCATCCTTCTTAAGTTTACATGCTGCATGGACTGACATCCATACCCAACACCTATCTTACAGAAACATAAAGACTAACCTACTTTCAGTCACCAGGTACCATCCTTTTAACCTGACTACTGTGTTTTGTGTGCAGGCCAGTGTATCATATTATGACTAGAGATGTTCACTGACGCCTGGGTTTTGGTTTTGGTTTTGGTTTTGGATCTGTATTAACGTTGTGTTTTGGTTTTGGTTTTGCCAAAACTGCCCCCACGTGTTTTGGTTTTGGTCCAACTCCCCCAAGTATTCATATCATGTGTCCAGCTCCCCCCAATATTCCCATCATGTGTCCAACTCCCCCAAGTATTCATATCATGTGTCCAGCTCCCCCCAATATTCCCATCATGTGTCCAACTCCCCCAAGTATTCATATCATGTGTCCAGCTCCCCCCAATATTCCCATCATGTGTCCAACTCCCCCAAGTATTCATATCATGTGTCCAGCTCCCCCCAATATTCCCATCATGTGTCCAACTCCCCCAAGTATTCATATCATGTGTCCAGCTCCCCCCAATATTCCCATCATGTGTCCAACTCCCCCAAGTATTCATATCATGTGTCCAGCTCCCCCCAATATTCCCATCATGTGTCCAACTCCCCCAAGTATTCATATCATGTGTCCAGCTCCCCCCAATATTCCCATCATGTGTCCAACTCCCCCAAGTATTCATATCATGTGTCCAGCTCCCCCCAATATTCCCATCATGTGTCCAACTCCCCCAAGTATTCATATCATGTGTCCAGCTCCCCCCAATATTCCCATCATGTGTCCAACTCCCCCAAGTATTCATATCATGTGTCCAGCTCCCCCCAATATTCCCATCATGTGTCCAACTCCCCCAAGTATTCATATCATGTGTCCAGCTCCCCCCAATATTCCCATCATGTGTCCAACTCCCCCAAGTATTCATATCATGTGTCCAGCTCCCCCCAATATTCCCATCATGTGTCCAACTCCCCCAAGTATTCATATCATGTGTCCAGCTCCCCCCAATATTCCCATCATGTGTCCAACTCCCCCAAGTATTCATATCATGTGTCCAGCTCCCCCCAATATTCCCATCATGTGTCCAACTCCCCCAAGTATTCATATCATGTGTCCAGCTCCCCCCAATATTCCCATCATGTGTCCAACTCCCCCAAGTATTCATATCATGTGTCCAGCTCCCCCCAATATTCCCATCATGTGTCCAACTCCCCCAAGTATTCATATCATGTGTCCAGCTCCCCCCAATATTCCCATCATGTGTCCAACTCCCCCAAGTATTCATATCATGTGTCCAGCTCCCCCCAATATTCCCATCATGTGTCCAACTCCCCCAAGTATTCATATCATGTGTCCAGCTCCCCCCAATATTCCCATCATGTGTCCAACTCCCCCAAGTATTCATATCATGTGTCCAGCTCCCCCCAATATTCCCATCATGTGTCCAACTCCCCCAAGTATTCATATCATGTGTCCAGCTCCCCCCAATATTCCCATCATGTGTCCAACTCCCCCAAGTATTCATATCATGTGTCCAGCTCCCCCCAATATTCCCATCATGTGTCCAACTCCCCCAAGTATTCATATCATGTGTCCAGCTCCCCCCAATATTCCCATCATGTGTCCAACTCCCCCAAGTATTCATATCATGTGTCCAGCTCCCCCCAATATTCCCATCATGTGTCCAACTCCCCCAAGTATTCATATCATGTGTCCAGCTCCCCCCAATATTCCCATCATGTGTCCAACTCCCCCAAGTATTCATATCATGTGTCCAGCTCCCCCCAATATTCCCATCATGTGTCCAACTCCCCCAAGTATTCATATCATGTGTCCAGCTCCCCCCAATATTCCCATCATGTGTCCAACTCCCCCAAGTATTCATATCATGTGTCCAGCTCCCCCCAATATTCCCATCATGTGTCCAACTCCCCCAAGTATTCATATCATGTGTCCAGCTCCCCCCAATATTCCCATCATGTGTCCAACTCCCCCAAGTATTCATATCATGTGTCCAGCTCCCCCCAATATTCCCATCATGTGTCCAACTCCCCCAAGTATTCATATCATGTGTCCAGCTCCCCCCAATATTCCCATCATGTGTCCAACTCCCCCAAGTATTCATATCATGTGTCCAGCTCCCCCCAATATTCCCATCATGTGTCCAACTCCCCCAAGTATTCATATCATGTGTCCAGCTCCCCCCAATATTCCCATCATGTGTCCAACTCCCCCAAGTATTCATATCATGTGTCCAGCTCCCCCCAATATTCCCATCATGTGTCCAACTCCCCCAAGTATTCATATCATGTGTCCAGCTCCCCCCAATATTCCCATCATGTGTCCAACTCCCCCAAGTATTCATATCATGTGTCCAGCTCCCCCCAATATTCCCATCATGTGTCCAACTCCCCCAAGTATTCATATCATGTGTCCAGCTCCCCCCAATATTCCCATCATGTGTCCAACTCCCCCAAGTATTCATATCATGTGTCCAGCTCCCCCCAATATTCCCATCATGTGTCCAACTCCCCCAAGTATTCATATCATGTGTCCAGCTCCCCCCAATATTCCCATCATGTGTCCAACTCCCCCAAGTATTCATATCATGTGTCCAGCTCCCCCCAATATTCCCATCATGTGTCCAACTCCCCCAAGTATTCATATCATGTGTCCAGCTCCCCCCAATATTCCCATCATGTGTCCAGCTCCTCCCAGTATTCCCATCATGTGTCCAGCTCCCACCCTAGTAGTCCCATCATGTGTCCAGCTCCCCCCAAGTATTTAATTCCCCCAACTCTTACTTACCTCTGCCGCGTTCCATCGGTCCTTCCTCCGCGCTGCTTCCGGCGCCAAATGCAAAATCCCGTGAGATCCGAACGGGATTTTGCAGTTCGGCCTCGGTGACGTCATCCGAGGTGGCCGCGGAGATCCGAGCTGTGCTCGGATGCTGCCTCAGATCCCCAGATTCGGGTGGGCTCGGTTCTCTGAGAACCGAGCCCGCACATCTCTAATTATGACATATTATGAAAAGACATATTGTCAAAAGAATTGAGATTTTGGTTATATGACAGGAAGATGAATGGTTACAGAGGTGTAGTTTATTGGGGTGGGAATTTTGACATACAATATACAATATACATATATAAAGTAATACATATATAAAGTAACTCACCTGATTGCCATGGGTGGATTATCTTGGCATAATAAGCCTCTCTGACTAAATTATGCCCGTTACAACAACATTTAGCATAATGAATGTTAAGAAATGGCAATTTTTTTTATGTTAATTATTTAAATCAACACAAGTCATTGATGCTTAAAAAAACAAAAAAAAACTAAGCAGAGATTTGGGCCCAGGTGAATGGGAACATGATGGAAGAAGTGATTCTCAAAGCAGTTGTAAGACGTGAATTACATTGACCTTCTTTATGTGAGCTAAGGGTAGAGTCTCCTTGCTGTAATTTACAGTATATGACCTAACTAATGATCAGGACATGGTTTACCAGCTGGTGCTCATGCCAATGAGAAAGATGGTCAAAGGGAGAGTTTGTAATTAATTTTCTGTCAACTGATATTTATCAACATCTGAATTTGCATTAATACTCCTATAAGAATGTTCTATTGATCAAAGACTAACAGTGGGTAGTTTAAATTCAGGTTGAATTATTACGTTCTGGCGCTCACTAGTTGTACATACCCTCCCCCAAATAGAAGCAATGTAGATAATGCAATCGTTTACAATGTAGGAAATATTGCATTAGTTGTGTTGTCAATAATAGTAATGTCGCATATAGTTAGATGATGCATGTTAGAATTATTGCGTTCATGGGGTTGTAACGTCGCAACAAATCAAACCCACCCGCAAACCCCTTTTCGTGTCCTACCTGTCCCAGCCGATTCAGAAGAAGTCTCTCTTCCTTTGCTGGGACTGTCGGGTGGTCTTCTCTTTATATCGAACAGATGCTCCGCTACCTGAAAAGAGATTTCCGTTACGGAAAGCAATTGCAATAGGAGATTAAGAGAGTAATCGAGCTACTCACTGAGGGGAAATGTGTGACTTCACCCTCTGGCTGGAGGGTCACTCTGTTTGTTCTGGCCGGGAAAGCGGGGCTGAGCGTGTTCCTCTCTAGTTCGACTGAAACCAGAGGGAACACACCGTAGTGGGGGCCAGGCAACAGTAATAGAATTGAAAACAAGCCTCACCTGAATTGTCAGCATCCACCAATCTCCTACACCACCTCACCTGCGAAGGGAATATGAGCAGCCTGGCCTAGAAATAAACAATCACCCCAACCAGCCAGCCGCTATACACAAGGGTCTATCCCCCTATTTACCAAACTTCCTCTGAACGAAGAGGATACGTATAACAATCTATAACAATAATATAATAAATTAAGGAACGATTAACCAACAAACAATAGTTCTGCTAAACTATTATCAACCTTATACACCAGGCTCTATTCTCATCAATAGGTTAGGTAGGTAGCGGGAATTATTGGCTTAGTGAACAATGGGCAAGGGGGTGGAAGGTACTGAGAACCATGCAGCAGGCACTTAGGGTTGCCACCTGTGGAGTTACGGGGCCAAGGTAGGAGTACAGGCCAGGGATGCTGGGATACAGGGCCAATGATGCTGGGGATACAGAGCCTTGGTGCAGGGCCTATGATAGGGATACAGGGCCTTGGATAGGGATACAGGGCCTTGGATAGGGATACAGGGCCTTGGATAGGGATACAGGGCCTTGAAGCAGTGTAGCCACAGCCGCAAGCACTCATTGCCTAGGGGAATACAGCAGCGAGGCTTCCTCGGCATCTTCTTCACTACAGCTTCTTCTTCCAGACTTCTCCTGATGTCTTCCTGCCGACGACTGAGCTCCGCTCCCGCCACAGCAGCTTTTATGGCGAGCTCTGATTGGCTCACCGCACCTCCCCGTAATTGGCCTGCAGCCGCTGTCTCTGATTGAACAGCGGCTGCGTCCACGTGACGTGTAAGGCTGACTCCCCATCCTTTCAGATTCACCATGGTTCGCTGGGGAGACAGCCGCGGCTCACCTGTTGCCGCAAGCCCGAAGTTAAGAGTGGGTGAGTACCACTCCACATGCCTCCCCTTTTTTCGTTTGTGGTTCCCACAAAGATTGGCTGCATCCAAACGAATGCGGAATCTCGATAGCGCGGGCCGGACTGTCCTATGTTGGATCTTGATGATTTACTGACCTCCCTGCCTCCCAACGGCTCCGACAAGGGAGCCACGTCCGTCCCAGACAATGGCCCCACATTCAACGGACATGAAGGTACCCACTCTCCGGCCTGCTCACACGGTTTCTGCGACGTCGACGACTGTCCCTGGTCTGCGGGAGGCGGAATGGTCCATTGTTCATCGACAGGCACTACAGGGACTCCAGCAGCATCCTCTTCGGGTGGTTCCTGAGGTTGGTCCGGAAAAATACAGGGGCGAAGGATATTTCAATGTAGGACCCAGGTCCTCCTATTTCCATCTGCCAGGGATACCTCGTACACTGTATTGTCTGGGGAGATGCGCACAAGACCACATAAGGCGTTTGCTCCCAGCGCTCACTCAACTTGTTGCCCCCAGCTTTCACACGGACAAGTACCTGCTGCCCGGCCTCCAATGAAGGGAGACCTGGACGTGTTGATGTGCGGTCAGCTCGGGCTCTGATTCATTCTTCTGCGATCTTCCATGCACCCTTTAGTCGTTGCCGATGTACCTCCACCCAGCACGCTTCGGTTCTTGGCAGACTGATCCCGGGGCCGAGTCAGGGCTACAACCATGATTTTGGTGAAGTGATCTGTTATCACTAAAGCATACCGATGTCCGCTTGACGAATCCCCAACCAACACGTAATCCACCATAAGGAGCTCCAAAGGCTGTCTGGTCTGGATCACCTGTGGGATGGTCTGTTGTTCCGAGAGTTTTGTCACTCCACAGCGAGGGCATGTCGAACATATGCTTTCCACGACGCATAGCAGGCCAGGCAAAAAATACTGCTGTTGTAACCACTTATATGTCTTGGCTGAGCCAAAGTGGGCCCCGGTCTCATGGGACTCTCTGGCCAATCCTGTGGCCCGCGACTCAGATATCACCACCTGATACATTGGGCCTGATCCAGACCTACGCCGATGCGCTGTGCTTAGTAAAGCACAGCATATCGGCGTGCACTCTCCTTGACACTCTACCCTAACTTCAGCCGGCCTAAGCAAGGGAAAATACGCTTGCACAGGAGCGTTTGCCCGGCAATCCCTCCCTCCCTCCCTCATTAAACTACCTCCCCCCGCCCACCTACACTAACCTGAATGTAGTAACGCTGGGGGGCGCCCTTTCCAGCGTTACTACGGCGCTGCTATGGACACCCATTCAACTATCGGGCATTGCTGTAGCTATGCTGGGCAACATCTGGCCGGTGCTTGCGCAGATCGGCTTATAAGCCGATTTTACACAGCTGTCTGGCTCTGAACGCCAGCCAGCGTAGGTCTGGATCAGGCCCATTGTCCTTAGTTCCTGTGGCAAGTAAGCCCATCTGCACAAAACACCCTCCCAGACCGTCAACCCGTCCAATTGATGTAGAATTTTCCTTCCAAGGGGGTACAGATGACTCCTCTCCCAAGTAGAATGTTGAACTCTCTTCCAAGCCCAAATCTTTTTCAGGCAGGGATCCTGCTCCTGTTCCATTCCCCAATCAGTTCCCACAACCGTGTCAGACATACTTGTCCCTGTTAGGGTACCCCGGGTTTACCTTAGGTGAGTACCGGAGTGACCTCAGAGAGAGTGAGAGAGAAAAGGAGCGAGCTACTCACCGGAGCGTAGAGCCTGAATGGTCGGACCGGGTGTTCGCCAGAGCCCCTGATGGTGGGGATGGACTGGAGCTGGTAGGAATCCGTCAGGATACGTCCCTTAGAGATCATCGGCATTCTGATTGTACTTGCCAGGCCGGTAGCGGATCTGGACGTCAAACTCTGACAACCTGGCCACCAACCACTTTTCCAAGGCTCCCAGTTTTGCCAAATCCAGATGGGCCAACAGGTTGTGATCCTTCACTACAGCGACCTTGGTGCCAGTGAGGTAATTTTTCGGTAACGGCCCACACGATGGCCTATAACTCCAACTTGAAGGCACTGTAATTGCTGGGATTCCTTTCTCTCGTAGGCCCCTGCTGGCAAAGGCTATCACCTTCTCCTGTCCATCTTGTACATGAGTTAGCACTGCCCCCAATCCTTGTTGGCTGCCATCAGATGAACGGTTTCCTGAAATCAGTGTAGGCTAGCACCGATGCCTGGAAAAGGGCCTCCTTCAATCGAACAAATGCCCCTTCCTGTGTGTCTCCCCATGTCACCGCACAGTGTTTCACCTCTGTAGACAGTCCTTGGAGTAGGTCGGTAAGGGGGCAGGCCACCTTCGCAAAATCCTGGACAAACCTCTGGTAATAGCTTGCTAGGCCCAGGAAACTTCGCACTTCTGTAACGTTGTTGGG
>WWET01001384.1:88163-108734 GCA_011038615.1 Limnodynastes dumerilii | reverse complement strand
CATATTGCCGCTTCACTCCTTTGTGGGATACAATGTGCCCCACGTACTCTAGGCTTGACTTAAGGAGGTGACACTTCCAAGGTTTCAACTTCCGACCAAACCGTTCCAGCCTCTGTAGAACTCGGTCCAACCGTTCCATGTGTTCTTCAAGTGAGGGGACGAACACTATGATGTCATTGAGGTAGATGAGGATAGCCTCAAAGTTCAGGTCCCCTAAACACGTTTCCATGAGTAGCTGGAACGTGGCCGAGGCATTCGATAATCCAAAAGGTATCCAACAGAATTCGAATAGTCCCATGGGTGTAACAAACGCAGTCTTCTTTCGGTCCTTTTCTGCTACGGCTACCTGCCAATATCCACTGGCAAGATCCAAGGTGGAGAAATATCTTGCTTGCCCCAATGCCGCCATGGACTCTTCAATCCTGGGTAACGGGTAAGCATCCCGCACTGTGCAGCTTTTTAATCGACGGTGATCCACACAAAAGCGTTTGGCTCCGTCTTTCTTCCTAACCAACACAATGGGGGCTGCCCATGGACTCATGCTCTCCTGGATGACTTGGTTGTCCAACATTTGTCGTAGCATCGTCTTCACTTCCTGGTATAATTTTGGGGGTATCTGTCGGTACCTCTCTCGGATTGGAACAGCGTCCCCTGTCAGTACTTCATGTTTCATTTCATCTGTGAGGCCAAAATCTTCCTCATGTTGCGAAAATGCCTGGTGCCAATTCCACAGTATCTCTTCTAGTCAGGCTACTTCGGCCGGAGAAAGCTCCTCCACTGACACGTCAATTTGCTCTCTGATGACCTTTCTGTTGCCCTCTGGCTCCCTCTGCTATACTGACATCACCCAAGGAGATTTCGGATGAGGGTGCAGGATCAGTTCTTTGCTTCCTCTGATGCTGTCTTTATCCAAGGCAACAACCTGAGCCAAGATCATCCCAGTCGGAATCCGTCGTGAACTGTCACTTAAGTTGCACAGCATTACTGGTACTCTTCCTTTCTTCACTATGCCTAGGATCCTGGCCATCAGGTACTCTGCTCCCTCCTTCGGTTTGTTTACGGGCTCCACCAGGACCTCCAGCCCCTCTAGCTTCCGATGGGTGCCTAACTCAAGGTGAACTACCAGTTCGTGCCATGAGGGAAGTTCCAGGGGCCTGTGTCGACTGGTCTGAATGATTCCCAGCGGACCGGAAGCATCAGTGTTTTCTCTTCATCCCCAAGATCACTGGGCCGTGTTGCAACCCAGACCCAGCGACCACGATGATCCCCTTCTTCTCCACTATTGAGCTTTTGCCGTGCATAGGTAGGGGTAGTCCCTCCGGAAACACTCTTCTGACATTGTTGTCACTTGAGAGCCAGTATCGATCAGGCAACGTTGGTTTACTCTGGACAGTTTTGCCACAGCTACAGGGCACTCCCCAATCAACTCGGCCGAGATGACAATTTCTCTTTGTGCATGATTCCCTTCCTCCGCCGTTGGCCCCGTGACTGCGAGGGAGTTTAGTTTAACGGACGTCCATCCCTCAGGCCCTTCTCCGGGCAGTTCCGGGACAGGTGCCCTGGTCGTCCATAGGTCCAGCAACACGGTCCATCGCTTCATGGATCTGGTCTCCGGTGTCCGCTGGTCTCCCAATCTCGAAGTGACTTCTCTAGCGACAGCGGGTCGTATTCAGACCTAGCTATGATATGCTATAGATATGAACTACTGCGCATGCGCAGTAATTTTGTTACGCTATCTACGTTACTTTTTGCAACGTACAATCAGGCCAATCAGTAGTCACTGGACGCGTTTCGGAGCAATCTCTTTTCTCAACAGACTGTTGAGAAAGGAGATTGCTCCGAAACGCGTCCAGTGACTACTGATTGGCCAGGTGTGTGAGACAGCAGCTTCTGCCCGTGGACTACAGAGACTGTTACATCACAGACGCACGTGTATTTTCATCTCTCCGGTTCCAGGACTCATCTGTTTACCGGCTCCCGTGGCCTGTTGTGGAGACGTCCGCACAGGCTTTTTGTGGACTCACTGCTTCTGCTATTTCTGCCGTCCAGGGTATGCTAAGTCTGCCATGTTCCACCTAGGTTTTACCATATAATTATGTTTTTAATTGTTTTGATTATTTGTATACTCGTGTTTCCATAGTAAAGTACTGTTAAAGTCTCTAAACTTGCAGCTTCATTTGGTCACTTGTATGTTTTAGTGCACACCTCGCAAGTAGTACCTGAGGTCTGGGTACACATTGGGGTGGTTACAGCACTTCATATTCACTACACTGTACCCCACATTGGAACTTACACCCCAGTGAGCAGGCATCAGCTATTTCATTCACACCCCTTTGATCTTGGATGATTTTCTATGAGGTACACATGACACCTATTTTTACCACCAACATATATTGTGAGGAGTCATATCCCCATTTATATTATATGTATTAGGGTTGGTTCTTTTATTTGTATAATACTAATCATTGTTTCTTATTTATTTATTTATTTTTTATTTTTCTTTCTTTCACCCACGAATTTGAGTATTCATTTACTCACGGACAGTAATATTCAGCTTGGACATTTTTAACCCCTGTGTGCCGCTGTATAGCCCGTGTTTTGTGGTGCTTAGTTATTTAGTAGTTAGTTTTTTGCTAGAATTTTATGTCATTTTATCAGCGCTTTTTCTCATCTCCGTTTTTTCTGTACTCTCTAGGTCTTGTTTGTGATCAATGCATGTATATAATACTTTAACGTCGCTAAGACCACATATACACAATCTATGTACCGAAACGATACGTAGATTGGCAAATTACGGCCGTGTGTGTAAAACGACCATAGTTGAGGATCTGGCCCTTTATGTCTGCTGCAAAAGAAGAATTCTTTTAACCAGCGACCTATCAGCCTATGAATGCTGCAATGGTGACTATTAAAATATTGCCCAAACCCTACACCTAACTCTAATCAATACCCTAACCTTCCCTTTCTATTATCCTAACCTTAACCCTACATCTCCTACAGACTAATCCTAACCCTAAAATTAACCTTCCATATCCCGCAGCATAACCCTACCTAACCTTTTATGTCCCACAGCCTAACCCTAACATTGTCGCAGCTCATTCCCGTTTTCTCCCCGGTGTTTATTCCCACAGGCTTCCACAGTCCCTCCCTGTTCACTCACCGGTGTCGGGGAGAGAACACTTCTCTATTGGGATTGGGTAATTTGGTGAAATAGGGCATTTTGCTATAAGTACCCATTGCCAATAATAAAAAATAACAATGTAAATTATTTTAACAATGATATAGCCATGATTCAGCTGGTTGCTGTAAAATAGGGCCTATTATACTGCCAAATGCATCCCAAATAAATCTGCAATCATAAAGCCTAGCATAGTAGAAAAATAAATGGCTTAAAAGTGACTTACAGACATTTACCTCACAGAGCACTTTGTATATTAGAGAGCTAAAACACACAGAGATGGCGGTTTAAGTCCCCATACTATAAATAATTGGGATTTAAGATATTTGACCTAGAACCATCCTAAACTGTTGATTGATGCAGCTGTCTCTGCTCATTTATGTCATTTATGTCATAGTAGCACTATCTAAATTACTTTCTTATATCCTATATGAAAATGTACTTCTTATTTTGTACTTTTAACATAAAAATATTAGAAGATTACTTATAGAAAAATATCTCTTATTTTATATAATTTTTTTTTTAAAAACAACAGCAAAAATAGGTGTAGAACAGTAGAGAATTAAATGTTAAATTATAAAAGTTAATATTATTTAGGATTAGAATATACATAGACAAAAATATAGCAGACAATCTACAAGGTTGGAGTATTTTATTGTGCTGTTTAATGGCTATTTCTGCCAGTTAAATACTGCAGGTCATTCAAGACCGGTCAAAAGCTTTGTAATTTTCTAAAGATTAAAGGCTTAATATGAAGTCCATAGCAGTGTTATCTGTATAATTATACCCAATGATAACTAATCATTGCACTGAAAAGAAATGACTGGACTCTCATTTTAATAGACATTACTTAAATATTTAATTTAATATTACATTACATATATTAAATATGTTCCTAAAACCAGTTTGGTTTCAGCAGTGTGTGCAACAACTAAAGCATTCTTAAATACATTCCTGTACAGTTATCCAGTCATTGGGAGTTGAGTTAAGAGTGGAGCTCTTATTCTATTTGCTAATTCTAAATTTCATTCTGTTTTCACCAGTTAAATCCCCCTCTTCCCCCTTACATTGCAACCATGGTTTTACCAAGGTGTACACATGCACCTGTTTTGCCCTTAGGCTAGGTACACACTGGGGCTAGATAATCTTCCAATCACACAATCAAAAGACATCGTATATAATGAAACGGGGGTATTTTATTGATTGATCGGTACCTTATTTAACGAGGCACTATGTATTTTACTGATTGAACTGGGCACTATATATTTAACTGATTGATCGGGGCACTATGTATTTACCTTATTTAACGGGGCACTATGTATATTAACTATTGAACTGGGCACTATACATATTAGTTATTGATCGGGGCAATATATATTTTACTGATTGATCGGGGCAATATGAATTTACCTTATTTAATGGGGCACTATGTATTTTACTGATTGAACTGAGCACTATGTGTATTACTGATTGAACTGGGCATAATGTATATTACTGATTGATTGGGGCAATATATATTTTACTGATTGAGCTGGGCACTATGGGCCTGATCCAGAACTACATCCGCTGTACTAGCGACGGCAGGCGTAAGTAAGATCAGCTGTAAAGCCGATCTGCACATGCGCTGGGCAGATGTTGCCCGGCGTAGCAACGGCAACGCCCGATCAATGATCCAGCGTCCGTAGGAACAGCGTAGTGACACTGGAGGGGGCGTCCCCCAGCGTTACTACGTTAAGGTTAGTGAAGGTGGGCGGGGGGGGAGTTAGTTTAATGAGGAAGGGAGGGAGGGCTTAGCTTACCAACGCTCCTGTGCGAGCGTATTTTCCATTGCTTAGGCCGGCTGAAGTTAGGGTAGGCTTCAGCCGGCGTAAGCAAGGGAAAATACGCCCACACAGGGGGAGTGTCGGGGAGAGTGCACGCCGATACGCTGTGCTTTAGTAAGCACAGCGCATCGGTGTAGTTCTGGATCAGGCCCTATGTGTATTACTGATTGAACTGTATGTATATTACTTATTTATCGGGGCACTATATATTTTACTGATTGATCCGGGCACTATGTATATTACTTATTTAACGGTGCACTATGTATTTTACTGATTGAACTGGGCACTATGTGTATTACTGATTGAACTGGGCATAATGTATATTACTGATTGATCGGGGCAATATATATTTTACTGATTGAACTGGACACTATCTGTATTACTGATTGAACTGGGCACTATGTATATTACTTATTGATCGGGGCACTATATATTTTACTGATTGATCGGGGTACTATGTATATTACTTATTTATCGGGGCACTATATACATTACGGGCACTATAGGATTTTAAACAGGGGCACATAATGTATGTGGCAGCATGCATTAACCCTTGGCATGCTGCCGCTTATGGTACTAAAATGCACAGCATGCCCTGCAATACATGGGCATGCTGTGCCTTCTAATACTATATGCCTCAGCATGCTAAGGGTTAATAGCATGCTTCGGTAGGGATTTTTTTATTTAAAATGTTAGTATAATTAAAAAGGGTCATAACTACAGCGAGTTTAACATAAAATACAGCGAGTTTAACATAAACTACAGTGAGTTTTACATAAACTACAGCGAGTTTTACACTCACAGAAGTTTAATCGTCATTTGAAAATCGCTGGGGAAACTTGCCTCATAGTAAATACAATTACCTCGCCTGTAAAAATTGACGGACATCGCTGTAGTTTTGTTCTCAAAATCGCCGGCAAACTACAGTGATGCCCGTCAATTTTTACAGGCGAGATAACTGGCTCCTTAGTAAATCTGGCCCCTGGGTTTTGATTGTGTTATTGGAAAGATTATCTGCTGAAAAGCCACAGTGCATACCCGGCCTTACTCTCCAATTATGGATCAGCCCCATTAGTCTTTGTGTAAACTTGGAGAACTTCAGTAATTTAGTGCCCTTACTTTTCAGAAATAACCTATTGACAGAAAATCTCAGGAACTTCCACTAATAGTGGTGGTGCTCAGTCAATCAGGAAGGTAAGGGTGGATACACCCTTACCTTTACACAATCAAAAGACAGTTTTACAAGATATATTACTAGTGTGTACTGGCCACAGATGCTCAAAAATGTTTTGAAACGGTCTGTGATCTTTCCATTTGATCTTTTGGAGCTCCTAATATGCCAGATCAAAGATGGAAAGATATCTTTTGCTCTTTGCAAGTGTGTACTGTGTCTATTAGTAGATTGTTGGACAGTACACACTGGTAGGATATGAGTGTGTACTCTGCATAATGGAGGAGATAGAGAGAAATATTGGAGTGGGTTGTTCCCAATAGTGGTTTGGTTAGGTTTTGGCTGCAGGACATGGAGCTTTAATGTT
The DNA here is from genome assembly GCA_011038615.1 of Limnodynastes dumerilii. Lineage (NCBI taxonomy): Eukaryota > Metazoa > Chordata > Amphibia > Anura > Limnodynastidae > Limnodynastes > Limnodynastes dumerilii. Next base: position 102,195 of record WWET01001384.1, on the reverse strand, counting down.
AGGCTACCCATTCCTAGTAGCAAATAGTTTAGGGTTGGACTGCATGACAGGGAGGTTTAGATTAGGGTACTATAATGGGAAGCTTAAGGTTAGGCTGGCAAGTCAATACAGTGTGCCTCAATCAATATCCAATTTTTGGATTTTATGCCTCTTGTCCACTCTGACAGTAATTACTCAACAAGCTAAGGCCACCTCTGTCTCTCTTACAAAACAAGACATCCAATTTTATAAAAAAAAATGAAAGATTGCATGAGAAAGTGGCGTGCAAGAAAGCATACAGGGATAACAGAGAGTATGGCATGACATAGGGTAATTTGGGGAGAGTGACCATTTTCAAGATATTGATCCTACAGTATAAATCCAAAATAGTCCATGTATTAAGATCAGAATGGATCTTAAGACACATACTTTGTGACTCACCTTTTTGTGAACCAAAACTAGTTTACTTGACCATTACAAATTTTGACAGTAACACTGTACATGTTCTTTTTTTTTTAAAATATGATAAACATAATGGAAGAAAATATAGGATTTTATTGCAAGCTTCCCATATTCACAGTGTGTGAACAGCTGTTTAAATCTTAATAGCTATGTAACCCCTTTTAACAATATGCTTGTCAATATACAAAAGAAAGTGTGTATTAATAGATCACTCTGATCACACTGTCAAGATAGCAGTCATGTTCTGGTGAGCCAGGGCATAGAAGATTACAGGTTGTTGATTGAAGACTCCCTAGGTGACTTTGATTTAAAAAAAAATACTTAAATAAACATTAAATAAAAGCAGCCTTAGACTTACCATAAAATTATTGCAAAGTGATGAAATGAAAACAAAATAAATTGTCAAATTATTATATCCCAATAAGCAACAGTCTCCACAAAATTATACCTTACCAGTTTTCTACCTGTGTTATTCTGTGCATTACGCTTCATTTACAGCCCATCTTAGAAATAATAGAAATGTTCTAGAACACATCAATAACAATGTACATAGCAAGAACTGTAATATAATAATGCACAGCTGTTAATGTCATGGTAATCACTATAAATTTATATGCCAAAGATTATGCAATATTTATCCTGTGCTTATGTAACCAGAAAAGTGCTAGGAAGTTTTTGTTCTAAATACTGCAATACTTTTAATAATTGGCCAATACTCATCTCTTATCACAATCTGCGGCAAGTGCCGCACTTACCCGCCTGGCTGCGCGCTGTCTGCGGTCCCCTGCAGCTGCCCCGGTCCTCTGGCTGTCAGACTGTGGCAGTGACAGACTCCAAAACTTACCAACCTGCAGCTTCTTGTCGGCGTCCCACGTGTCTTCTGGCGCCAGGATCGGCGGTGCCTCCGGTTCATGGGCGCCGCCATCTTGGAAAACTCACGTGACGCTGAACTGCCAATGAGGATCCTCTTCTCCAGTCCTCCAGCCAATCAGTGCACAGGGCGCTCTATTTAAACCCTGTGCACTCTATCCTCAGTGCCCAGATCTACTTGGTCTTCATGAAGCTGGATATCCTGACAGAGCTCTCCTGTGCCTTGCTGACTCCAGTCCTGTGCCTTGCTGACTCCAGTCCACAACCAGTCCTGAGGTCCTGTCTCGTGGTCCAGTCCGGTGGTCCAGTCCTGAGGTCCTGTCTCGTGGTCCAGTCCGGTGGTCCAGTCCTGAGGTCCTGTCTCGTGGTCCAGTCCGGTGGTCCAGTCCTGAGGTCCTGTCTCGTGGTCCAGTCCGGTGGTCCAGTCCTGAGGTCCTGTCTCGTGGTCCAGTCCGGTGGTCCAGTCCTGAGGTCCTGTCTCGTGGTCCAGTCCGGTGGTCCAGTCCTGAGGTCCTGTCTCGTGGTCCAGTCCGGTGGTCCAGTCCTGAGGTCCTGTCTCGTGGTCCAGTCCGGTGGTCCAGTCCTGAGGTCCTGTCTCGTGGTCCAGTCCGGTGGTCCAGTCCTGAGGTCCTGTCTCGTGGTCCAGTCCGGTGGTCCAGTCCTGAGGTCCTGTCTCGTGGTCCAGTCCGGTGGTCCAGTCCTGAGGTCCTGTCTCGTGGTCCAGTCCGGTGGTCCAGTCCTGAGGTCCTGTCTCGTGGTCCAGTCCTGAGGTCCTGTCTCGTGGTCCAGTCCTGAGGTCCTGTCTTGTGGTCCAGTCCTGAGGTCCTGTCTTGTGGTCCAGTCCTGAGGTCCTGTCTTGTGGTCCAGTCCTGAGGTCCTGTCTTGTGGTCCAGTCCTGAGGTCCTGTCTTGTGGTCCAGTCCTGAGGTCCTGTCTTGTGGTCCAGTCCTGAGGTCCTGTCTTGTGGTCCAGTCCTGAGGTCCTGTCTTGTGGTCCAGTCCTGAGGTCCTGTCTTGTGGTCCAGTCCTGAGGTCCTGTCTTGTGGTCCAGTCCTGAGGTCCTGTCTTGTGGTCCAGTCCTGAGGTCCTGTCTTGTGGTCCAGTCCTGAGGTCCTGTCTTGTGGTCCAGTCCTGAGGTCCTGTCTTGTGGTCCAGTCCTGAGGTCCTGTCTTGTGGTCCAGTCCTGAGGTCCTGTCTTGTGGTCCAGTCCTGAGGTCCTGTCTTGTGGTCCAGTCCTGAGGTCCTGTCTTGTGGTCCAGTCCTGAGGTCCTGTCTTGTGGTCCAGTCCTGAGGTCCTGTCTTGTGGTCCAGTCCTGAGGTCCTGTCTTGTGGTCCAGTCCTGAGGTCCTGTCTTGTGGTCCAGTCCTGAGGTCCTGTCTTGTGGTCCAGTCCTGAGGTCCTGTCTTGTGGTCCAGTCCTGAGGTCCTGTCTTGTGGTCCAGTCCTGAGGTCCTGTCTTGTGGTCCAGTCCTGAGGTCCTGTCTCGTGGTCCAGTCCGGTGGTCCAGTCTTGCGGTCCAGTCCGGTGGTCCAGTCCTGGTGGTCCAGTCGTGCGGTCCAGTCCTGCAGTCTAGTCCTGGTGGTCAAGTCCTGCAGTCCAGTTCTGCAGTCCAGTCCGACGTTTCAGCCCTGAGGTTCAACCCTGAGGTCCGGTTCTTAGGCCTTGCCCGGAGTTCAAGTCCTGTGTCCCAGTTGATGCCCTCAGCTGTAACCAGTTCTGCCGCTCCGGTCCTGCTGACTTCTACTCTGCTGCCTGCCTCTGCTACTCTCATCACCATCAGGATCATCTCTCACCAATTCCCATTGGACACCATTCCGGATTACCAGTGCTATTGTTGGACTTTATTCTTATCTCCTGACGAACTCTCTGGCACTTTCTCATTGTCATCACATTCTGGAATCATGTACATTCTCCCCCCCGTATGCTCCCATCTGTGTTTTGCCACTCAATTTCATTAAACCCATCATTTAATCACCTCACATCTGTTGCTTCTCTGGAAACCCGGGCAGATCCCACTAAAGATTCACAGTTCGTGACATCTCTCAGTTGATTGTCACAAATAATTTAATGGCCTCATGCTGCCAATGGTGGAAAGAAGGAAGGATCATTGATTTAAATATTAATACCTATATTCATTCTGGGGTTTTTTCAGATTACAATCAGTTGCACCTAATACTTCAAACAAACTAACAAATTACACCAATCAAGTGCTTTCAGTGCGTTTCACACCGCAGGATAAACGGGTTGTACCCCGGAAAAACCCTTCTGTTTTTTTCGTCTCAAATTGCCGGGTTGAGCCTTACGGGACCATTCACATCACACCTCAACCCAGGCATTCGACCCAGGCCTAACAGTAAAAACCTGTGTTTTAGAGTGTGATGTGAAAGGGCTATTATTCAGATGTATGTTCACAGCCATTCATTTATAGATGTATATTCAAGGTCTGATTTACAGTGTGAGTACCTGCATGAGGGAAAGGGCTGCAGGGGGATGCGGGCCAGGATGGCACCAGGCTGGAGAGGCACTCTCACCACACAGCGGCGCCCATTCACTGCTGCAGTGGAAGCTGGAGTGGAAGCTGGAGACACATGATGGGGAATATTGGGGAGCTGGAGAAACATGGTGGTGACTACTGGGAGTTGGAGAGACATGATGGGGAATTCAGGGAGTTAGAGAGACATGGATTGGGAATACTGGAAGGCTGGAAAGACATGAGTGATAAAATATATAGTCTGTATTGTGTGGTGGTTTTTAGGATGAAGTGTGAATAGTATAGCAGGGACTAAGGGCCGTATACGCAATCTGCGTTGCAAGAAGTAACGTAGATTACGTTACAAAATGACTGCACATGCGCAGTAGCACTTTTCTGAAAACTCTGGCCGCAAATGCTTTCTTGCTTTCTTTTAATGTGGTTACAAGATTGTGTTTTATGACGCTTACTATAATCTAGGATGGTCACTGGTGTTAAATTGTTAAACAGAAGTGCGCAAATTTGCAGGGTGGCGCCAAACACCTTAACACTAGCCTTGGGTGTAGGTGCTGGATGGAGAGGGAGGAAAAGTTTCATGTCAGACTTGTTGTCTGGACAGGTGAGTTTCAACTATTTCCTTTTTTTATAATTTTTTTACTTATGTAAAAAAAAATTTGTTTTTTTATATTTATTTTATTTTATTTGACATGCAGGTGTATTCTAGGGGTCTCCACATAGATACCCCCTTTTCCTCCCTTTAATAACTGTTATTAGGGTGAGGAAAATGGGGGTATATGGGGATGTTACTAGAATACTTACAATAACGGCATCCTTAGATGGCGATATTTTACGCTGGGAGCGGAGTGTAAAACTTCGCTCTCACAGTTAGTAAATGTTATGAAGTGCTGAGCCGCACTGAAAAGAACAGGGTGGCTAGGTGCTGCGATGCGTACATGGAACTATGGTTTGTAAATACATTTAACATCATTTTCATATGATAATACCCATTTTCACATGAAATAGAGCCCTAAATATTATGTACCAATTTCTGCTCACGAAAGTATTAAAATCAGGAATCACTTTAGAGAGAGAGAGAGATGGGAATCATATACAATGTGTTAATTTATTACTTTTTCCATACAATATTCTACATCCAACCCTTCACAGAGACCCCTTTCATTTATGCGGTGCTTTCTGCATAGGTCTAAACTGGCAAGTTATGTCAATAACTTTTAATATTAATATTAATAATTTTTTTTACCCCAAAAAATGAAATAAAAAATAAACAATCATAATAATGAATAATTTTTCATTCATAATTCATTCTTGGACAGGGATTCTGCTTTTTATAAACTTGTGCATGAAGGTGTGTCCCCCATCAATCCCCAAGGGATGCAGTCACCGCTGCGAAAATTGGCATACTTACCCAGTCATTATTTTTCAAACCGCCGCCACAGACACGCTGCACCGACCGGACAGGTGCGTAGGAGCCTATGGGGAGTCTTAGGGTTAGGTTGCTGGCAAGGGAGTCTTTGGGTTAGGCTGTGAGGAGGGGAGTCTTAGGGTCAGGCTGCGGGGAAGGGAGTCTTAGGGTCAGGCTGTGGGGAGGAGAGGGTTATGGTTAGGGTAATGGAAGGAAAGGGCTAGGTAAGGATTAGGATGGATAAATACTCACCATTCGACGTGGAGACTTCATTCTGCGGATGATCATTTGCTTCTACTTCTCAAGGCAGAAGGAATCAATTTGGGAGCCACCTCGGGAATTCGCTGGTATAAAAAAAGAGCCGTTCGTACCGCCGACCTACACCCCTTTCCTAATTACAGCAAAATAAAGGACCTCAATCTTACTTACTACTATTATTAATAACAATAACAATAATAATTATAACAATAATAAAAACATAAAAACACACAAAAAAACAAACAAGAACTACAATAAAATCAACATGACAGTGAGTTCTGCTGGCTGCATGGTACAGGAAGCAATGGCTGCAGGACTTCAGAGGATAGCTATCAGAGGCTAGTGTTAGAGCTTGGGGCACAAACTTAATGTTAACCATGGAGCCCTGTTCCCTAGACTGCAGTCTGATTGGCTGATCAGGCCCTGTGGACAAAACAAAGAAAATGTGTATGGGTCAACACTAGGTCACAATTGATGTTGGCAAAGAAAGCTATCAATTCTCTATAAATATCTCATTCCCCAGGTGAATATTTAATAATGAAGATGACTCCCACCAGGGGGTTTAAAGGACATAAAAGGGAAAAAGAGAAAATGGGAAAAAGAATAAATATAAATATCAATTTATTCCAAAAAGTAAATATGACACTACAATGACAGTGTTATTACAGTGTCATATTTACTTTTTGGAATAAATTGAACATTCTCCAAACATTTTGGCATTAAAGACTCACGATACATAGGGGAACTACATACTAGCGTAAATACAATGCACTCCCCATGGACACTCCCCTTGGTAGACTGTAATTTCACCTCCTTATGCTTGCCGAACCCTACCTTAACTGTTCCCATTGGAAGTACGTCCGGGCGTAATTACGCAATAATCGGAACAGCCTTAGCACACCCATACTGTACGATTTAAATATATCCCCCCACCTACATATCGTAACTGCTTCGTGATTAAGGCTATCGTGATATAGGAACGCCCTTTCGTTCGTGCTTGTACCAATGTTACGAACGACCGATTTACAACTATGTACAACAGTGAATTACTACAGGAAGTAGTCACTGTAGTCACATGCACAGTGCCTATGTTTTGACGAGGTTACGGCAGGTATTTACGCCCGTGGGCGCAGTTCTGGATCTGGCCCATAGACTCTATTACATAGAAACAAAGAAACAGTGGTAGCAGATAAAAGCTACTTGGCCCAGGGTTGAATTAGGAACTAAAATTGCCAAGAGGTCACATGTGTTCAGGAGTAACTATAGGTGGGTCTTGCTGGGCCTCTCTCTCCCAGCCATTACACATATGGTTCATTGTAATCTGCTGTATTCTGTTGTAAGATGCTATAACTAATGCTTCTCACTAGTGTTTATTAGTCCTACCAGAGGGCTGCAAGAATAAATAAACCCTCTATATGTTTTCTACAACAGTATGTGCTCTGTCCTGTGACCAACAGATAAACAATAAATTCTAATCAGTTCCCTGGCAATCCTGCGTTAAACTCCGTGTCCTATGACCTACATTCTGCCACCTACTTGTAGCGCTAATCTATAAAGAGCGGGTCAGGGGGACATCAAACACCAAAAAAGGGCGTGCTGCACTTATATCAAATGATACCCAGAAAAGAGCTTCCAAGTGTGTTGAAGGAGCTTGGGGGTAGCAGCAACAATCTCCTATAGTTCAGTTGGAGGAACCAGTAACAGCCTGTAACCTCTTTATCCACAGTATAGGAGCTATATAGAAATAAATCAGGTTAAGTTGTATCCTGTGGCAACCAGAGCAACCTAACAGGACAATGGTCATGACCCATTTAATCCTATTGCAACTGGCAGCTAGCAGTGACATCCACATCCTGTAACAGCTGGTGTCTATAAATAAAGAAGGTTTATACTATAGTGAACTCTTTACAATACAGGTAGCACCAATTGACCACCATCTAATACAGAGATCAGCCTAAAACCCAATAAAGAGAGCATCATAGCGACCTTCATTTTATAACAGAGAGCATCTTACTGACCAACACCCATTGCTCTTAGCATCCTAGTTTTTATTTTTTAAACAAAAAATGGGCTTCTGTGTGGCTTTGACAGGCAACCAGTCTACCAGCAAAATTCCCTGCAAATCCTATGGCCAATCTCTCCATGACTTGGCCAATCCAGTCTACCAAATTTAAACATTGGACCCAAAGAAATAAAATAATGTATTGGTGCAATGGAGTTTCTTACCTTCATATCATCTGATACTAACATCTTTGTTATTGCCATTGTCATTGACATCCAGTTTGAGATCCGCTGCACAAAAATGTATGTATTGATTTTTATCTACTTACATATTCTTTTTGAAAAACTTGCATGCAATCATTAAGTGAACTTTTGGTACTGCCATTGTAGGACTGAATAATAATGCAAGAAGGTAGTTCTTTGACCCAAAGTACTTCTGGGAAATATCTATGCTGTGGATTCTCCATCTGTTGGCTTGACAGAAAAATAAAGTTAAAAACTGTGTGCATTAAATGTTTTCTAAGTGATTTATTTATTTACTGTCTAAATACAATGCATTTATTAGTGTAGTCGCAAATTATGTCTTATGTAGAAGGAGATAAAGGTAGAGAAGTATAAAAGAGCAATGCAGAAATGTGTCAATTGAACATGCAAGCATAACCATTTTGTACTGTACTACAATATGCTATAATATTAAACTAATTACAGTAAGTGACAAGTTTGTATTAATTAAAGATCCTCGTTACAGCAGCTGTCTAGTTGAACCTGAGATACTCTTTTATAGATAAAAAAAAACATATACCACCTCTAAATACCAAAGCTATGGGCACTATTATTGAACCATGTAAAAACAGAATTGAGGGATTTTGCCTATTTATTAAAGCCTCTTCCTATATACCATGAAAGCATTAATCATAAAGCACTTCTAAAATGCATCTGTCCTATTTATAATGGGCAACATCATCCTTCCAATTACTTATGCTGTCTAATTGCTGTTTTCCAATCTAATAATAAATAAAAAACAACATTTAATGTAAATCAATCTCTAATGTTATTTAACTGGCCCCTTATTCTTCTGACTTTTATGTGATATATACCCTTGTTATCAAGCATACATATGTGTAATGCTCTGTATAAGTCTGTTAGGTTGGGGAAAACAGGAGGGCACAGTGTCTTCTCACAGATGACAGGCTTCTATCAAGCCTATTCATTAACCTTTAAAGGGACAAAGTCCCAATGCAGCATGCAATTACCTTCAATGTCTCATATTCTTGCATCTGTCCTCAGGTCACCAGCTGCTCATTTAAAGTAATGATTTGCTTTATACTCTTCTCACTGACTGCAGTTTAACCTGTTTAAATCTGCAAAGACAATTTAAAGTTCAATGACTTCTTGTTTCTCATTATCCTGCATCTTGAAAGTGTGAAAAGCAGATTCCCCTATTGTATCCATCTACAAATATTGGGCATGATTCTAAGTTGTGAGCATGTTAGATTTTTTTTTGTTGTATTTTATGTGATTTAGCATTTTACATGTATAGAAATTAGAGTAGAATATTCTGGAATTGCACTAATTAATATATGGCCATATTTACATGTTTTACTCTTTAGGCCTGATTCAGAGGCTGAAGATAAGAACTTAAAGTTACACCTGGGCTAAACCATGTTGATTTCAGGGGAGTCAAATTTCATTTGTTGCAACAGTATTATAGTTAAAAGGTGATGTTTCCCAGCTCAAGTCTAATTAGCAGTTTAAAAGTGAAGCTGATCAGGTATCTGTGTGCAATAAGTAAAAGCAAAGCATTCTCCCTGCATGCATAGAATAAAATTAACTTGACTCCCCCTGAAATCAACATGGTTTTGCCCAGGTGTAACTTTAAGTTCCTATTTTCAGCCTCTAAATCAGGCCCTTTATTCTTAGTTGAAAATCACATTGGACCAAATTCAGAGATCCGTGCCTGTGCGATGATGAATCGCACAAGCTAATTTGCCTACGGGCTATTCACGTAGGGTGCTACTTCAGAGTAGTATGCGGATGTGCAAGGTACATCCGACTGTCAAAACCAGTTGGAGCCTTAATTGCTCCGACCGTAGTTTTTTAAAAATTTTTTTAACATTTGTAAAAAATAAACCCCTTCCCCTGCCTGCCCCACCGCAACCTATATAAAAAAATAAACCCCTTCCCCCTGCCTGTCCGTCACCGCAACCTATGTTAAAAAAATAAATAAATACAGTAGGCCCGACAGGGCATGCTGCCACTACTAGAACTACAAGCGCAAGCATGTCCATGAATGACAAGGCATGCTTGCGCTAGTAGTACTACTATTGGCAGCATGCCTGGCACCAAATCAATACACATGCCCATTTCTGTAAATAAAAAAAAACCTGCTGTGCCCTCTCCAACAATACCAAGTAAACGACCAGGTGCCCCCAAAAAATGTAAAGTTGAAAAATAGTGGCAATACCCATCCCCTTCTTTAAACAAAAAAAACAGTGTCCACATAAATATTAATCAAAAATTGCACCATGTGCCCCACTAAAATCTAAAGAAATAAACTAAATTCAAGAGCCCTGTCCCCTTCTTTTAAAAAAAATAAAACAGTGCCCACATAATGAAAATTATAAAAATCGCCACATGTGCCCTTCAAAAAATAAATTATACAAAACATCCCCATAAAATGGCCCACAAATAAATAAATAAATAAATACTTATCTGCTCTGATGGGGTCCAGTCTTGTAAGATTTTAATCCGGGGGGTTGTCCTTGGCAACAAAAAAAACCCAATACAGACGACGCAAACTATGTCCTGCACGCAGGACATCCCGGCGCTAATGACAGTTGTACTGTCATTGGGGTGTACTTATACTCTCTGCCAGCGTGGGAAATAATGATTTACATCGTGATATTACCCAAGATTTATTTTTTTTAACATATGTTGCATCGGCAGACAGGCGGGGGAAGGGGTTTATTTTTTATCATAGGTTGCGGCGACGGACAGGCGAGGGAAGGGGTTAATTTTAAACAAAAAAGCCTTTTTTTTTTACTTGTTTCTTTTTTTTACAGCTCCGGTGAGCTCCCCCTACGCTTACACCATCCCAGAGATGGTGGAAGCGTAGGGCTTGTTAAGCAGCCACCGGCTGCCATGCACGGTATATTTAAATGAGAAAAACTGAGCTTTTCTCATTTAAATATTCTAGCACCCCCCTTTTTCCACACGGAACCGTATGCTGGCGGATACACTAAACTCCGCCAGCAATACGACTTCCTTGCGCATTTTGCGCAAGGAAACCATGTGGAAATTACCTGCCATTGGCTGACAGCTTAGCTTTGTCCTTTGCCAAGAGATTGCAAGAGTGCAAATTCCAACACAAAATAAAATTTAGTTAAATTTACATTATGACCACTATATGATAATACTGAAAACATATCAATATTTTTTATTTGCTATTATAAATATAAACTTAAACTATTATAATAACTGAAAAATTAGTAAGCATAATAATGATGAACAACTACAATAAACACTTTCACATACTCTATTTCTAATATAGCCACAGTAACATTTGATACGCTTGCATTGTAACCACTCATACTTGTAACTTGATCACCTTGATCTATTTGTCTCATATAAAGGGTGCCTCACCAGGCCTAGACTACTACAAAGTCTCCCTGTTGCTGAGAACCCTTCTTACACTTTCTACTTCCTCCATAATTAATTTAAACTTCTCATTAGCAATAAACGCCGATGGCAGAACAAGCACACACATCATGCATTCAATAAAGACATGCCTGCCAGCCAGTCGTTTATTTTCCCTCGTGTCTGTACAGGGCACTCACTCCCTTTAAACTTCTCTAAAACAGAACCTCTCCCATTCCATATCCCTTCTCAGGCTTTGGTGTAATTTCCAAATTATTATAAAGGAATACCTAGGAGTCTATATAACCCACTCATACTACTTTTCAGTTGGAACTGTTACACTCTGCAGGTTCATCCTGGCAGAGTGTGTGTTAATTCCTTGCCAAGTTCTTTGTGTCTGTTTTTCTCCCAGCAGCAGGTTAATTGTCCCTGGAGGTGTGTCTGGCTTCCACAGCTGATTGGGGGAGTGTTCTTTAAATAGCCTCCAGGGCAAGTAGCAGGTGCTGGTCATAGCTTCTAGTTTCCTAGTGTCTCTGTGCCAGTTTCTTTCCTCCTCTTGCCTTGTGCTACTTTACTTCTTGCTTACTTGAGTGCCCCAGTTCTGTCCTTGCCCGGTACCTTGCCTCATACCTTTGTGTCTCCATTCCCTCCATCTCCCACCTTGCTGTTCAGCCCTATTTGTATTTACCTAGCTTATTCTGCCTGACTGTTTCTGTTAACCCCTTGTGGGTTTCCTCTGTTTGCTTGTGTGTGTGATTGCCCTGGTTAGTTTAGTCTGTCTTGTCAGTCCCGTCTGTTCCTTCCTATTCTGCCGTGTCTGTTCAGTGTTTTGTGAAGTTTGTTAGAGGTCAGACTCTGCTGCCTGTCTCCTCCCACTTTCTCCTCTGTCTAGCTCTTGCCTGCCTGACTCCCTCTGTGCTTTCTGCTCCTCTCCTGGGTTATCTCTCCAGGGCTGTATCCTGACGGGTTCCTACCAGCTCCAGTCTATCCCCACCTTTAGAGGCTCTAGCGAATACTCGGTCCGATCTCAGGCTCTACACCATGGTGAGCTGCTCGCCTTTCTCTCTTTAGCAGCTAACCCGGTTCTCAATAAAGGTAATCCCGGTGTGCTGAACATTTCCTTTCTGATTCCTTGGTCACCCCGGTTCACAGCTAAGGTAATTCCGGGGTACCATAACAGGAACTCTCACCCATTAGGACAATTAATCAAGATCTACATAATCAGTTTCAGTTATTCATCTTCTAGTTGGGGAGTTTTGTGGTTCCTAAACTTAACATCTTGCCTTGATCATTTTTACATGTACCCATCTTGAGTCCCAGGCCTATCATCATTTAATTGCACTATTAGTGCACCAAATTTTCTCTACTTTAAAAGGACCACCAATGTTCTTTTTAACCTTCCACCTTAGCCAAATGGTAGCATGGTATGCAGGCCCCAGTGGCTCTGTAATGACTCCTCTGTGATGTCCTCTATATCAGTGCTCCACAACCTTTTCTCACCCTCGGCACACCTAAGCCCTTCCCAGAATTCTGCAACACACACCAAAAGCAAAATATACAAAAAACTGCAGGTAGTACAAAGTATATATGTACATATACAGAAATTACATTTAATTGTAACTTTTTTTCTTATAACTAATATTAACTATGTTAGCCAGTAGCCCCATCATGTGTCTGCAGCCTCCCCAATAGCCCATATTCATGTGTCTCCAGCCTCCCCAGTATCCTCCATCATGTGTCTGCAGCCTCCCCAATATCCCCTCATCATCCAGTGCTTTTTCTCCTGTTGGAGGCATTGCGCTGCGGCACACTTAGCAACATCTCATGGCACACTGGTTGAGGAGCACTGATCTATATGGTTTAGGTAGAAGGAAGTACATCTAGGATAGCTCTAACCAGAAGCATGGCAGTGCGAGAGCCACAGGCATGAGATTAACCAGCAGACACAGGCAGAAGTATCCACTGGAGACATGAGGATACTAAGAACTGGAGACACAAGAGTATCAGGAATTGGAGACACCAGCAGCTTTACAACTGGAGATGTGTGTAAACAGAGACTGGAAATGAGGACTAGGAACCAAGAAGCCATAACACACTAGTGAGCTCAAGGACACAAGTCACAGGTGGGGGAAACCTTCTTTCTCTGACAAGGAGTTGTAGCCAGCGTGGAGTTTAAATGAGGTAGCTGGGGAGTGAGTCAGGCAAAGGAATGACCTACACCTGTGTGGAATAATTCCTGCAGCTAAAAGGGAACACCAGGAAGTGCAGAGAACTCAAATAAGGTCATGTAAACGGCAAAAGTAAACAAAAGATATAAAGTGTAGTGATCCTGATCAGATAGGAATTGTGACAACCACACATTCTTCTTAAACTTCCCATGCGTGATGTCTGTGCTCCCGTGTCATCCTCCCCCCTTTCCTTAACTTATTACCAGAATAACGACACAACCACCATAATTGTGGGAATAAAATATTTTATTAATTAATTAATTAAACTATCTGCTGATTAGCGCAGTCCTCTTAAGGAAATACTGCAACTAAATTTTGATGGGGGCCATTGAAAAGCAGCCCAAAATAGGCCAGATCAACTCAATTAAACCTGTAACAAAATAACATGAATAATTCAAGTAAACTTAACTTTACCAATCCAAACAACTTAAAACAGAGGTTACCAACACCTGGCGCACCCCGCCATCCTGGAGGCCCAGCACTCAAGCGGAGTGCAACGAGAGACCGTCCGTAAAGACGGTTCTACAGCCTCAGGCACCAAACCTCGTAACTTTACCCAACATGACAGGAAAACCCAGTGCATCCTTGATCAAACCACTCCTTGCACATCCTCATCATCCTGTCATGCCACTCACGGCTGCTTTCCACCCACATGGTCCCTCTGACCATAACGCCACCATCAACCAGACTCCACCCTTCTCTAGAGCT
>WWET01001384.1:59345-70883 GCA_011038615.1 Limnodynastes dumerilii | reverse complement strand
GTGCCGCCCTTCCGGAGGAACAGTTTGATTCTACAGAAGTACAAGGAAGATTGTCTGGAATAGAGGAGAGATACAAAGAACTAGCTGAGCTGGCACGGCTTCGGAAACAGGCGCTGCAGGATGCCCTCACGCTCTACAAGATGTTCAGTGAAGCAGATGCCTGTGAGCTATGGATTGATGAAAAAGAGCAGTGGTTGAACAATATGCAAATCCCAGAGAAACTGGAAGATCTGGAAGTTATTCAGCACAGGTAACTGTAGTCTAGCGAGTTCTCTTTGCTTGTTTTGTACAGCGTTTATTAAGATGATGTTTAACAGCAGCCTGGTCTAATTTTAGATTTGAAAGCTTAGAGCCCGAAATGAACAATCAAGCGTCAAGAGTGGCTGTTGTGAACCAAATTGCTCGTCAATTGATTCACAGTGGACATCCAAGTGAGAAAGAAATCAAAGCACAGCAAGACAAATTGAACACCAGGTGAGTTTGGAAATGCAGTCTTCTAAAAACCAAACACCTCCTTTATATAAATATAGTTATGGTCCATACTTCATGGTTTTTGTTTTGTTTTTAAGATGGAGTCAATTCCGAGAACTAGTTGATAGAACTAAGGACGCCCTGAGTTCAGCTCTTAGTATTCAGAACTATCATCTTGAGTGCAATGAGACCAAGTCCTGGATTAGGGAAAAGACCAAAGTCATCGAGTCCACTCAGGAACTGGGCAATGACTTGGCCGGGGTTATGGCTCTCCAGAGGAAGTTAACTGGTATGGAACGTGACTTGGCCGCCATTGAGGCCAAATTGACCGATCTCCAGAAAGAGGCTGAGAAGTTGGAAGCTGAGCATCCAGACCAAGCTCAAGCTATCCTGAATAGACTAGCAGAGATTAATGATGTGTGGGAAGAGATGAAAACGACATTGAAGAACAGAGAGGAATCTCTCGGAGAAGCAAGCAAGCTCCAGCAGTTCCTTCGCGAACTAGATGATTTCCAGTCCTGGTTATCGAGGACCCAGACAGCTATTGCCTCAGAAGATATGCCAAACACTCTGGCTGAAGCTGAAAAGCTGCTCACGCAACATGAAAGCATTAAACATGAAATTGACAACTATGAGGAAGATTACCAGAAGATGAGGGACATGGGTGAAATGGTGACACAAGGACAAACCGATGCGCAGTACATGTTCTTGCGTCAACGTCTTCAGGCTCTTGATACTGGATGGAATGAGCTTCATAAAATGTGGGAGAACAGGCAAAACCTCTTATCTCAGTCTCATGCTTACCAGCTCTTCTTGAGAGACACCAAACAAGCTGAAGCGTTACTTAATAACCAGGTATGTGAAGACACCCCAACATTTCATAAAGGACGCTGTATACAGGGACAAGGTGGATGTTGGATGACTGTGGTACAGTTATATAGTTGCTAACTGCTAAGCTTCTTTATGAAGTGTGGGGGGGCGGGGGGTAACAAACAAAGGGAGACTGAATGAACCTTTACAACATCAACACTTAAACAGCAATACAAAAGAAAAAATGATAAAAATATATAATATACATATATGTTATACACACACACACACACACACGTACGTACGTACGTACGTACATACATTCATTGTTAACTCTACCTCCTATGGAAAACTGAAACAAAATTAAACAATTTTTTGGGGGTATTTCATTTAAATTTAGTGTTTACTGATTTTATAGCTGTTACTGTGGATTAGTTCATTCATATCATGTAATGGAATAACATATCGTGTGTTTAATTAGAATTCGCGTTACACACACACCAGGGAATGTCACAGCCGTCTTATTAGCTTGTTTCTCCTCTTTCACATGAAGGAATATGTCTTGGCACACACTGAGATGCCAAATAACTTGGAAGCCGCGGAAGCCGCCATCAAGAAGCAGGAGGACTTTATGACCACCATGGATGCCAGTGAGGAGAAGATTAACGCGGTTGTAGAGACTGGAAGGAGACTGGTCAATGATGGGAACATCAACTCCGATAAAATTGAAGAAAAAGTAGAATCCATCGATGACCGGTATGAATGTTCTGCTGGTTTTATTTCCCATCAATACTACTCTTTACCTGTACCGTGCATGTGTCCAGAAGGCTTGGACTCTCTGCTTTTGGTCATAGGGGAGCTTATTGGCCAATGAAGTTTTTGGAAGAAAGTGTAGTTTCAGTTGGAGATGAAGGCGAATGCTGATGTTTGGTCAGAATGGCTGCCATGCGACTGCTTGTAACTCTTTAAAAGGAGAAGACTCCTTTAAGTTTAACTGACGCCAAAAATGCACTGAGCTCAAATGAGAAAATAGGCTTAAAATAAACTAAAAAAAAGCTTTTTATGCTATTATGTAACAAAAAAAAACCCATAAATCTCTATATAACAGACATGCATAATAAAGGAATGAATGACCCCCCATCGTATGTGGTTTTATCTATTGAGGTATTATTGTCAGCACTATACAATCCGGTCTCTGCTCTCTTCCATTTAAACACTTCTAAAGCATCAGTAAAATAAGTTCCCCGGATGCACCATAATTGTTTAGTATTTGCTTATTTCTTAATGTTTTAATGGGGGGATTACGGACGTAGTGCCTGACCCTCATTTAGTAATGTTAGTGGACTTACGAAAGCCACTAAAAAGTAACATTTGCGCATGTGCACGGCAGATGTGCTACGGATCACTTAAAAGATCTGGGGGGAGGGGTGTGGCACTTTAGTGCTGCGGAGATAGGCATGCTAATTAAGTGCCGGGGTGAGGATTAGTGGTGCAGCATTGATCTGTGTTCCGGCGTGGAAGTTAGGGTAAGGTTCTGCACACGGATATGGTCGGAACTCCACGAGAGAGGGGGATGACTTCCCTTCTCCGTGCCGACTTCCGGATCTCTGTTCTGGGTCAGCCCCATAGTACTTGTTGGCTGCTGAAGCTCGTGTGTTCTCCCTGTGTTGTTCTTCAGTGAGAATTGTACAAAGAAATAATAATGGAATAAATGGCATTTTTTTTATCCCTATTCTAATACCTCTTGAATATTCTTCTAATTATGATTACGATCCATTGCTGCTATATTTTGATTAACATTCTGCTGTTTTCATTTAAGGCATAAGAGAAATCGTGAGGCAGCAAATGAGCTTCTGACTCGTTTGAAGGACAACAGAGAGATGCAGAAGTTCCTGCAGGATTGCCAAGAGGTGGGTTGTGACCGGTGTCCTTCACAGTCTGGCTGAGCTGCTCCTTACACGGCATGAGCGTCGGGTGACTTTTCTGTACACGGGTTTAGCGAGCGCTGTCTATGACTGGAAGATGACGTCGTACCTGTCGTGTTGAGTGATGACCGTTTCCTGTAGTTATTAAATAATTCCATTTATTTTTTTGTGCCTGAAGTTCTCACAAAGGTCATATTTTAGCATGTGTTTTGTTTGGAGATTTAATATGCTCCAGATGGTGAGGATAGTAGAGAGCTTTCCTTTTCTTCTGATTATTAATGACATGTTTTCCTTTCTTTCAGCTGTCCTTGTGGATTAATGAGAAAATGCTCACTGCCCGGGATATGTCCTATGACGAGGCCAGGAACTTACACAGTAAATGGCTGAAACACCAAGCCTTCATGGCTGAGCTGGCGTCCAATAAAGAGTGGCTGGATAAAATACAGAAGGTAATAAGCTACAAGGAAAATGGGCCTGGAAAGCCTTAGACAAAGCTCGGGATCTAGCTGTTCTTCTGCGTATGTTTGCAGCTGTATGAAAAGTGCCAAACTCTTTACCAGCTGCTCATCAGAATTTACAGGGATATTATCTGTTATTAAGTGACCGCAGTGTCGTGTGTTATAATTGTTTCCAGAGAGAGAATGTACAAGGTGCTTCACATAATGGGAAGATGTAGAGCAATACTGTACAGCACGTCTTGTCCTAGTGTAGTACCTGATCAGTATGTATGGGCCATGTGGCTCTTATCTGCCGTCACTTTCTGTGTATGGATCAGTATGTAGATCGCTCGGATCAGCATTAGACGCAAGCCTGTGCGTGGCCTGATCTGCCAATAGGCTGCTGCTTGTGGCGCAGGATTTTAGGGGCATGCATTGGGTCATAGGTAACCAGCGGCTCAGAAATGAGGGTCGCCAGGCTTCGGCTGTTCACTGATTCAATGAAGAACATCTTTGCTGTCACTGCTTAGACTTTACAGTCCAATAACACGCTGAGAGTATCCTTCCTTTATCACAGGAGGCTATAAAAGAATCGTCCAGCATTAATAATAGTAATAATAATAGTAAGGCCCTGTATAGCGGCAGGCTGATCTGTGTGTGCGCCATTATAAAGCTCTCAATACAGCATTTCTAATCCACTTATTGGTGATTGCATTTGTCTGATTTGTAGGAAGGAAAGCAACTCATAGCAGAGAAGCCAGAAACCGAGGCCATCGTGAGGGAGAAGATGACGGCCTTGCACAGAATGTGGGAAGAACTGGAATCCACAACACAGACCAAAGCCCAGAGGCTTTTTGATGCCAATAAAGCGGAGCTCTTCACTCAGAGCTGTGCGGACTTGGACAAGTGGCTCCATGGGTTAGAGAGCCAGATTCAGTCTGACGACTATGGGAAGGATCTCACTAGCGTCAATATTCTGCTGAAGAAACAGCAGGTGAGCTGGAGTCCGATGTACAGTCCGCTATGCTTTCATGCAAGGGTGGAAGGTGACGCTCAGGCCTCACAGCACGGAGGCAGGGGCTGAGTCTGGATGGGTTTGGGCTGGGTGGCAGAGACTGACAGCTGCACTCATACAGCCTCTGACAGCCTTCTTATAGTGCAGGGGTAGGGACTGCCATGGGCCCCGTAGCAGCTGCATCTCTTGCGCCCCCTGTAGTTTGGCCCCGGCTTTCATATATACAGTAAGTTGAAAATTTTGGTAAGTAGTTGACCAAAGCCAGAGGTGCCAAATAGCTGTGGAAGTTGATGGCTGCTGCTTTGTCCCTGTGGTATCTTCTCCCTGATACCCTGTGAATTCAATGCTTCTTACATAGAATTGTGTACATAGATCAGTGACGTTCCTCGGTGTGTCCAGCCGATACGATGCTTTTACTTCCCATTCTTCATATCCGGAAACTTTCATATGTGAGTCTTAGGCTCGGTAATGAACCAACCTGCAGTTGATAATTCGTTAATGTGTATTTTGAGCTAGGTGTTAATGATTCTCCATGGGAATAGAAGTAATGGCTCTACGTAAGTAGTCAGTGACCGGGATCGAAGCAATATATTATCCTTTTCTTCCAATGGAACCTAGTCTGTCTTCCCGTTAAAGTGCATCCCATGAGTCTGGGGAGTGATGGAATTTAATCATTGTCATTGTCTGAGTGGACGACTTATTCCCCTGAATCCTCAAAGGATTATTAAAAACCCTCATTCATTGAGAAGAAATAAAATAATAACGTTTTTATTGAAGGGCGTTTAAAGGTTTTTGTTTATTTTATGAGTAATAACATAATACAACGTTATTGGTCCATGTTATTCTTTACAAATGGCTTAGAACTATGATTGGTTCCCATTTACCTCCTGACACAGCCATTGTCCTTTATTAAAATGGAGGCTAAATCTAGAAATGGTATAAAAAAGAACAACGAACAATTCATTTGTGTAATAGATATATAAATTAATTAATGGTAAAAACTAAGTTTGTGGCTGCGATGACGAGAAAAAGCTTGTGGTGCGGCCCAGTATGAAAAATAAGCAAATTGCGCATAAAATTCTCCCAATTCGCGTCACACACCAAATAATGCCGGTGAAAAGCTAATTGAATCAGGTCATTCGTGAAGATATCTGGTCGCTGTGCCGTACAGGGGGCTCTTCTGTGATGAGCTGAACTGCTCTGTTTTAGCACCAACTATTGTAAAGTGAGGAGTGTGGCGATATTCGGAACGCATACGCCGTATTACTAGGCTAGAATGTTGTGTTTCTTTAGGGACCTGTCCAGTGGCAGACGTTAAACCAGTTTAAACCCCTAGTTAGGAAGTTGTATGACTTCAGCTCATTAGCCATCGGACAGAGCCAGGAAGCTTGAAACAAAGGAGAGAATGTGCAAACAGCTCGGCTCCTACACAGCCCCTGCTTTCCACAGACTATAAACAGCTTCATTGTTCTGCTGCCTGACGGTTACTGCGGAATGTGATCTCCGAAATGCCAGATATTAAAGGAATAGAGAAACTGAGAGGTCACTATGCGGGAAAGAAGAGCTTCCTTTATACCCCTCTGTTCCCGCGTCTCTTTATGGCTCTCTGACTAGTGTTATATTTAGTGCAGACTTGAGACAGATTTGGGCAGCGAGGAAAGGATTGGAAGCTTCTG
Source organism: Limnodynastes dumerilii (assembly GCA_011038615.1). NCBI lineage: Eukaryota > Metazoa > Chordata > Amphibia > Anura > Limnodynastidae > Limnodynastes > Limnodynastes dumerilii. The sequence goes on along the minus strand of WWET01001384.1, from coordinate 64,549 downwards.
GAGTCCTCCAGGGACACGGGATAGGTTACATTGAAGCTTTTGTAAAAATCAATAGAACCATTTAATGTCACTTAGTAACGTATATGGACGCACAATACAGCGTAATCATTTCCCATCGTGCACATGATGGGGCCACTGATGATTTTATCTGCGGTTAGCTTTTTTTATATATTTTTTCCATTTTTATACCTATATCTCCAATGTACAAACACTGCTCAGGTCTTAGTCGTTGCCTCTGTGGGTATATAGTGTTATATGTGTCTGCAGCTTGCTTTGTGCTTGGACAAGAGGTGATCTGAACATATAGCAAGTCATTAGTTACCAGTGTGTAAATATTGGGCAGTTATTGCTAAATATTATCGCCATTGTGTACAGGCTGAGAATCCAGCTATAGAAGAATGTTTCTTAGAACTGTCCGTCCCTTTCTGTTTAATGTAAATGCTATTTCTCCCTTGACAGATGCTGGAAAATCAGATGGACGTTCGCAAGAAGGAGGTAGAGGAGCTTCAGAGCCAAGCACAAGCCCTCGGTCAGGAGGGGAAGAGCACGGATGAGGTGGACAGCCAGCGCATTGTGGTGGAGCACAGATTTGTGGAGCTTTTTGAACCCTTGAATGAAAGAAAGAAATATTTGTTGGCTTCTAAAGAGATCCATCAGTTCAACCGGGATGTGGAGGACGAGATTGTAAGTGGAGAGGGACTTGGTGCCTTAAGCTCACGCACAGATTGGTCTCTCTGTGTTCTGATATAATATAATGTGTGTTTTCTTTCAGCTCTGGGTGGAGGAGAGGATGCCTATTGCAACGTCCACTGACCATGGGCACAATCTCCAGACTGTGCAGCTACTGATCAAGAAAAATCAGGTTTGTAATGTGTCCAATGTTCCCTGCATGCCAGCCCTTGGAGACGGCTTGTAACATCTGTAATGTGTCCAGTGTCCAATGTTCACTACATGCCAGCCCTTGGAGACGGCTTGTAACGTCTAATGATTTGCATTGCATTCCTTTAGGTCCCTCTGTTTGTTGGAGGGAGTATGGTGCTTTTGTTAGTTTTATGATGCTATCAATGTTTCGTCACTAAGCTGAAGTCCATAGACTAGAAATCCAGAGTAACTTCATATTGGCCGCAGTTTGTGGTGTAAGACTGGGAGTAAGTGGACTTGTGCTGGGCTATTGCTTATTTACTCTTTCTATACACCGAAGGTTCTGGAGTCAATGGACCTGATCCAGATTGAAATCCTAAATCTGTATGTTATCCTCCGTTGCGAGATGATTAGTCAGCCGTTACTGTCATTGAAATGCCTCCTGCTTATCTCATGACGGAGCGCTGCGTCCTGATGCGGGAATATCGGGGCTGCGCATACATAGTACCGATTCACAGCTGCCTTGCACGCGTAGTGTACCGAACTCGATGTTCCTGTTGTGTATCACAGAGCATCTCCATGACTTCTCAGACACCATTTCAGATCTTCTCACAGAGATGACATGTTCTCCTTACCTCCAGTGCTGGCTGCAGACGTGCCAATCCTGCCTGCCAGACGCATTCTTTATAAGCAGCCGCAGCTTACACCTCAGCTAACGGGGTCTAGGTACAAGCTTACCATGGCATCTGTATCGCAGCGTGGGGGGGGGGGGGTATGGTTTTATGCATCTGCTCCCAGCATGGAAGGAAACATTTTTTTATGTATATATTTTATAAAGTCATAATAAACACTTTTTATTTATTTTTTTATTGAAAGTTTAAAATTGAGAGCACAGAAAAGGAGAGGAGGGGGACACACACACACACACACACACACACACACTGACACACACACACACACACACACACACAAACACCGACACGTGCAGACCGACACACACACACACACCGACATGCACAGACCGACAGACAGACACACACACACACAAACACACTGACACACACAAACACCGACACGTGCAGACCGACACACACACACCCACACCGACATGCGCAGACCGACTGACACACACACACACACACTGACACACACAAACACCGACACGTGCAGACCGACACACACACACACCCACACCGACATGCGCAGACCGACACACATACACACACCCCGACATGTGCAGACCGACACAGACACACACACTGACACACCCACGAAGGGTACATCCATTAGGGAAGGGAGGGGGATGGGGTCAGATTACTTTGTGCACAATATGTATCATTAATACACAACGTTCCCACCTCCGCAATGACCGCCATTAAATATCGGTGTGCTCGTTGAGGTTGAAAGCCGGGATATTCGGGTAAGAGATATTAGGGCTCTAGATTGCTCCTCTTCTGCCACATAGCTGGACCAGGGAAGCCACTGATAGGGGTGAGGGAGAGGCCTTGTATGGTTCTCCCAAGATCTCCAGGCTGTACACGCAGTCTGCTCTGAGTGTTCGCTATGGTCGGTGGAGAAGGGGCTCTCCAGCTCTGGGTAATGGCAGCTTTGATCGCAGTGAAGATGTGTCCCAGGACATAGTGTTGGTCTAATGAAATTGTGTTAGGGAATACGTGGGGTAAACACACAGAGGGTTGAAACCGTTTAGCGCTTTAGACGGCAAATGAAAAACCTCCCTCCAGAGCTGATGGATTTTGAGGCACCCCCAGAATACATGAAAAACGTCACCTTGGGAGTTTAATGAACATTTTGGAACGGTTTGTACACTTTGGGCACCGAAATATGTACCTGAATATACGGGAGCAATGCTTAGGAGACATAGTGAGAGCAAGATCTTTCCCATAATATCCGACTCTGCTACTTTAAGGGAGGGATGGTGACAAGTAGGGACCAGATGACAGCTCATTTTTCAACACCAGGCTGAGTATATTTTAATGGTGATTTTATATTTAAAAATATATATAAATGAAATCATTTTTTTCTTCCATTTTTACCTGCATTCATATCTCCTTCAATATAAACTTCTTAGGAAAACTTTTTTTTGCATATGGCAAAGCATTAATCTAAAAACCATCAGAAAATTGCGCTTCCTGCGCGGCTGTATGCGTGGAATGTGATTGCATCACTTCCTTCCTGGCTGACGTAGTAACTACACCCCATATGTAAACGTTAGTGAGCGGAGCCACTGAGCCGCTATTTCAATGTAAGTCGTTTTTTCAGATTACTTTGGTGGGAGACGTTTAGAATTTGATATTTGGTCAAGTATTTATGCATCAAAAGCGATGTATGAAGCGGAGTCTGGTTAATCAGTCCTGAGACTAATGTCGTTTAATGAATGTGCAGAATGATTTCCATGTTTGGTTTTGTGAATCTTGGTAACTGAAATCCAGTTTTTGGTTTCTAGAATGAGGCGTAACATACGTGTCCGATTCACCTTTGGGGGAAAAAGAATCCTCTGTTTAGATTTTTAATTGTTAAATTTGTTAAACAATCTGCAATTGGCCTTTCCAGGAATGGCGGCCACATTAATCTCCAGGACCGCAGGGCATTGATGGACGGAGATTAGCTTGCATTTTAGGAATGCTTTTTGTTTGTTCTGTGCAGACTCTTCAGAAGGAGATCCAAGGCCACCAGCATCGCTATGACGACATTTTCGAGAGAAGCCAAAAGATTTTGGAAGATGGCGGCCATAACGCCGAGGCCATCAAGCTGCGTCTTGCCGACCTCCAGACGCTATGGAGCCTTCTCATCGAAGAGACAGAAAAGAGGCACCGGCGCCTGGAGGAGTCACACAAGGCCCAGCAGTATTATTTTGATGCTGCAGAGGCCGAAGCCTGGATGAGTGAGCAAGAGCTTTATATGATGTCTGAGGAGAAAGCAAAGGTGAGGGGGAAACGAGACTTGCTATGTATTAATGCAGATCGAGTCCATCGTTTCCATTGTATGAGATGGATTCTATCAGAGTGATGAGAACAATCCGGTATCATGTGTAAACATCCGTGTGCACATTGCAAATTCATCTCCAGTGTCAGTGTCTCAAACATATGAACCGAATGCGACTGTTATAAGCAGCTGCAATGCCGGAAACATTATATATTCAAGTCACTGTTTTAAGAATAGGCAAAGGACAAAAATGTAGTGAAAATATCAATATTTCATATCTGTTCACATCTGCGTTTACTGTTCCCCTCTGCTTCAACATCATGATTTCAGGCAGAAAGAACTGTAATATAGTTGAAATGCTATTCCTAAGGACAGCCTGGACTCTCCACGACGTCGTTCATCACTGCAATGCTGTATTGAATTCACTCTGTCACTTGCTCTTAGAGGTGCAGTGAGTTACTGTCAGCACCTATTTTATGAAGATCTATTATAGCCTCAGTATCAATATAATGAATAGTGTACTGCATGCAGCAGCTAGACTGACACTACTAGAGCAGGTCCGCAGTCACTCTACACTGGCTGCCTGTATTTCACAGAATTCAATACAAAATCCTATTGCTAGCCATCAATGAGACTGCACCTGCATACATTCCCTCACTCATCTCAAGATCTATCCCAGGTCTTCACAGGACATACAGCTCCTCTACACTAAACAAATGCTTTGATTCCCGGTCACAGGACTTCTCCCGGGCTGCACCCACTTACTGAAATAACCTCCCTCCCAATAAGACGATCCTCTACTCTCCAAACTTTCAAGCGCTCCCTTAAACTCACCTCTTCAGACAAGATTATTAAATCCTCACCCACTTCTTAGCATTTATCTACCCGATTTACAGCTGGTTTGTTATGTAGTTTCCTCTCTGCTACGTGATTTACACAGATTTGAACTTTCTCTTTCTGTACTAAAATGACCGTAACGTTTGCTGCTGTCGCTGCATCATACAGAGCGCTCCACTTTTACCATACACCCCGGCTGCTCCATATATAGCATTGCCCTTATATATCAATCCGCAATGTCCTATATACTGTAACCAGCCTGCTTGTTACTACCCAGTCTTGTTACACTGATTGTTAAAATGGTAAAACGCTCCGTAATCTGATGGCGCTATATAAAAACCTGTAATAAATAAATATAGTATCAGTATCATAATGAATAGAGCAATAATACTGTCAGTCTAAGGACACGTCTTTGGAGAAGTCTGCCTGATACCCCTCGCTGTGTGTGTATAATAAGAGCAGTTTGCATACTAATCGAGTAGGTGAGAGAGGCACTTACCCCTGTTCCTGTGTGTGGCTCCGTGCTGAGATGTGAGTTTTCGTTACCGGTATCGCGTTCCTGC
>WWET01001384.1:57846-59329 GCA_011038615.1 Limnodynastes dumerilii | reverse complement strand
TGCTGACCTCTGCTATTTACTTGCAGGATGAGCAGAGTGCGGTGTCGATGCTGAAGAAGCACCAGATCCTGGAGCAGGCGGTGGAGGACTATGCTGAGACCGTGCACCAGCTTTCCAAGACCAGCCGGGCATTGGTGGCAGACGGGCATCCGGAGAGGTTGGACTTTATTTCTGCTTGTATTGTTGTGTGATGCTTTCATTTATTCCAATGCAGTAGGGATGTCCTATGTGATGTGATTGTGATCACTTGCCCTGGTACAACACACGGACAGACGTGATTGCTATGCAACTGCACACATGGGTCTCCATGTACCAATCCAGGTGCACGCTTTAAGCTCTAAGACCTTCTTTATACCGGATTAAATGTTCAGTTTGTCAATAATATTTTTTGTATAATCTATGTATAAAAATAGCAGAAATGGGTGATTTTCCTTTAGTCAGTGAAACGTTTGTCTGTTGGGAGTAACGATTTCACATGTTTAATGTTCTCTTTAGTTGAATATGATTTTCTTATTATTCGGGCTGCAGTGAGCGCATCAGCATGCGCCAGTCACAGGTGGATAAACTGTACGCGGGGCTGAAGGATCTGTCAGAAGAGAGGAGAGGAAGACTGGATGAGAGACACAGACTCTTCCAGCTGAACCGGGAGGTGGATGACCTGGAGCAGTGGATCGCAGAGAGGGAAGTCGTGGCAGGTTCCCATGAACTGGGACAGGACTATGAGCATGTTACGGTAAGTTACTTGTCTTTATGCCGTGTAGTTTATGGATCTGTCGTTGTTAATATCCATGGCGTGGATCCAGAATTAGTAGTAGGATTTTCTATCACGCCCTGCACTCCGTAGCAAGGTGCAGTTTCTCATGGTATCCGGTGCTTCAGGGTATTTCAGGGTGAAAATGATTCAAAGACAGTGCTATGAAACCATATATCCGCAGCTACGACGTTCCTGGTGATCCGAGCACTCGCTGCACCCATACAGGGGCGTCTTGCTCTGATCCGAGCACTCGCTGCACCCATACAGGGGCGTCTTGCTTGGATCCGCTGCACCCATACAGGGGCGTCTTGCTTGGATCCGCTGCACCCATACAGGGGCGTCTGGCTTGGAATTTTAATAGCAGTCTCCCCTGACAATAATCAGCGTTTGTTGTAAATGCATCTACTGCTCTTTGCATCTCCTCCTGTGAAGATGTTTGTTGCTTTGTTGTGTGCGCCTTATTATATTTCCCTCTCGCCCCACAGATGTTACAGGAGCGGTTTAGGGAGTTTGCACGTGACACTGGCCACATTGGACAGGAGAGAGTGGACGCTGTCAATCACATGGCAGATGATCTCATTAATTCTGGACATTCTGACGCTGCTACCATTGCTGAATGGAAGGATGGTCTCAATGAGGCCTGGGCAGACCTCCTGGAACTGATTGACACCAGAACGCAGATTCTTGCTGCCTCTTATGAACTTCATAAATTTTATCATGATGCTAAGG
>WWET01001384.1:47846-52846 GCA_011038615.1 Limnodynastes dumerilii | reverse complement strand
GTATATTGTATACTTTACATGTATATTGTATATTGTATATTGTATACTGTATATTGTATACTTTACATGTATATTGTATACTTTACATGTATATTGTACGTTGTATATTGTGTGTGACAGCGACTGAAGAAATAATTGGTGATTGAAGCCGTGATGGGTTTTGGTAAGTGTTGGCTGCAGTCATAACTTTTAGAAAGCATTGGTCAGTCCCAAAGGTGATGGTTGTACCCCCCCCCCCACCCCCCCCAGAGGGTAACATCAGAACCCAATCACATATTTACTAGAATGGAAAAGTGGAGATGTTGCCTATAGCAACCAATGAGATTCTAGCTCTCACTTTCCTATGACGTACTAAAGAATGTCCGCTGAAATCTGATAGTTTGCTATGGGCAACATTTCCACTGTTCCACAGTTTAGTAAATCTGGCCCCAGGTGTTGTGAAACTATAACTCTCAGCATGCACCACTGATTCCTGGCAAAGCATAATGGGACTTGTAGTTGTACTGTAGCTTGTGCATGCCTGATCTATCGTTTTCTGGCAATTGCCTCCTGTGTCTTCTCTGCATTTGCAGTAATAGACATTTTGTTGCCACAATATTAGGTATAAGGGAGACTCGTCCTTTGTACACGGCGTTACAGCATAACCTCCTGCTCCAGAATGATTCGTTGTGTGACTGTTGTTGCAGGGATGTGTCTTCTGTAGAGTTACTGATGAATAATCACCAAGGCATTAAAGCGGAGATCGATGCCCGAAACGACAGTTTTACCACGTGTATAGAGCTTGGCAAGTCTCTCCTGGCAAGGAAACACTATGCATCAGAGGAGGTAAGATGCCAGGGTCATTTATAGCTCAGCTGCATTGCAGATCTGCATGTTCCCGGCTGCTGCAGAGACCAATCGTCTTCACTCGTGTTTCCTCTGTGCTAAGCGCTTAGCGGAGTCATGCAGAATGAAGATCCTGATATCTGCCATCACTTAGCGTCAGCCATGTTCCATCCTTTATGGACAATATCATTCTGCATCCAAGGTTTGGTATCGTTAGTCCAAACCTCTGGAGACAATATATTATTTAATGCTTTACAAGCTTGTGAATGAGTTGTGTGGCCCCTCTCATTGGTTGTGATCACATGTGTGATTTTGTGGGCTATATATGAATGACACTAATGGGGGAGTGCATTACGGTATTGCATTTAGTTTAGATACAGCGGTAGAAGGGCCCCATAGCAAGGAGGTGGAGCCTGACTGGATGGACAGGACTGGGGGCCCCACCACTGATGCATGGAGTGCCGAGTGCTGTTTTAAGCTGTCAGCCCCTGAAAACTTGCTTACAGTACAGGGGGAGCAGCTGCCACCCATCTCTATAGGTTCCAAAGCAGCTGCAGCCCTTGCACCCTCTGTAGTTTGCCCCGGTTTACGTTGTAACTGGATTATATGAAGGTGGACTGTGTTCAGTCAGTCAGGTCTCATATGCATCTTCTGTATCCTCCCATTACTACTGAAGAACATGGCAGCAGAAGCCATGACTCCTCCCTTTCCCCATGACCCCTCCCCCTTCATCCGCTACTTGCACCTATTACATCACCGCTAATTTCTCCCATAGGGAATTTACTACCTGGGGATTTCATGTCTTCATGCTGATGTGTAATGACGGTCATTGTACTTTCAGATAAAGGAAAAGTTATTGCAACTGACTGAGAAGAGGAAAGAGATGATTGACAAGTGGGAGGACCGATGGGAGTGGCTGAGATTGAGTACGTTGGTGTTTCATTATCTCTTCCTCGCGTTATGATGGTTCAGTGAATCTTTTGTAGGATAGAAACATTTAAGCTGCAGCCTCGATATCTGCCAGGGCTGACAATGCCCTTTTACTATAGAAATGATCTGTATTTGTATATGCTGCATGATATTAGGGTATAGGACTGTACAGGAGACATTGACCTTTCTATATCGTGTCATCTGTAATGAGCTTTTCCTTCCACTCGCTCTCAGTCTTGGAGGTTCATCAGTTCTCCCGGGATGCCAGCGTTGCAGAGGCCTGGTTATTGGGACAGGAGCCATACCTGTCGAGTCGTGAAATAGGCCAAAGCGTAGATGATGTGGAAAAACTCATCAAGAGGCACGAGGCGTTTGAGAAATCTGCAGCTACTTGGGATGAAAGATTTTCTGCCTTGGAAAGACTTACCACGGTATAAACAGCTGAGACATAGACAGGAACCGCGGCAATGAATGAATGAATGAATGAATTATTGTGAATTATTAATTAATAATGAATTATTATACAACTGCTCATCGTTGTTAGTGGCAGGAAGATACGCTTTCATTGCATGTTTACAGATACAGTCCTGTGTGTGGTATTGTTACTAGTAGTAGGACTTGCTATGGACCATAAAGAGAGCACGCACCTTGTTTTCACTATTGGTTTAGATCCAGGGTTACGTGATATGCGTTTTATGGTAGCGGAGAGTCGCGAGCGCTGGTGGCGGAGGGGGAGACGTTTACATTTTACACAACGCATTCTGATTCTCCTCATTTCCAGAATCCCGTAGTGTCAGAAATCCTTAGGCATGGGATCTGTCTTTGGCCTCCTGTCACAGGGATAGCGGGAACCGGCACCCCTTTTGCCGATACAATCGTAGCATATGGCGCAAGTCAGGGTTCAGACCAATGTTCCTAGTGAATTAGTGCATAAGAATATATCCTCATCCAATCTATATAATGGACGTGCATTGGACACAAATATTAGTGGCGTATATCCGGTCTCAGCTGGATGTAAGACAGGTCTAGCAATCGCAGGTATCGGTGAACGTCACCTTCATTCTAGCCTCTGTTTCTGGTTTAGTTGGAATTGTTGGAAGTGCGGCGCCTGCAGGAAGAAGAGGAGAGGAAGAGGAAGCCTCCGACGCCAGAGCTGAGCCCAAAGCTCTCAGAAGAAGGAGAGTCACCACAGCAATGGTAAGAGGCCGCCGGGCACAGGCCAAAACAATTGTGGGTTTCTTTGTGTTTCCAGTGCTGTTTTTTTAATGATCTATGGGGTTTTTTTTTTTGTTTTTTTGAAGGGACGGAACAAAAGAAGGAGAACAAATTTCTCAAAACGGATTACCGTCTGACCAAGATTCTCCACGGGTTAGTTACCGATCCCAAACCTACCAAAACTACAAAAACTTTAATAGCCGAAGGACAGCCAATGACCGGCAGTGGTCTGGACTGTAAACCCTCCAGCTTAAGTCTCTAGTAACCTTGGTATTTTTCATCCCAGGCAGCCGAGATGTGCTCATAATACTTTGTAATAACACAGATTTCATATGTATTGGACTTTACTAATAACTGGTAACAGGTGACATCTCTATGTATGTATTATGCCGCTTTTATAGATCTATTTCATCTGCATTTCAGGTGTAGGTTCCTGGGGGAGGGGAGTTGCTGTGTCCATAATAATCAATGCAAGAAATAAGAAATCTTATCAAAGGGATAACAGTGTTATAAAATGAATATAATATATATATATACACCGATGCCTTCTGATCCAGTGAGTGCAAGCTCCTCTAGTCTTCTCCTGAAACCCATGGTTATTGTGAGAGATGCACATTAATTGTCCTGACCATCCGTTACGGTTAGTTGCTAGGAGTATCTAAGGGGGAGGAACCTTCAGGAAGGCGTTTTTCACGTATCTTCATCATGGTTGGCACAAATTTTGCTTAATTTTTAACTTCTACGCACCATTTGCGGATTGACTGCTGTTACACTAAGTGCGCCAATGTCTGTATTAATAGCGATCTGTATCTAGAAATTATACTAAAATATATTTTTGATGCTTCCAGAGTTAGAGAAGGGGAAATATAGTGTTTAATGTCTGTCCCTTCTATGCGATATTCCACACGGTACCTAATCTCCTGTCACACATGAATTGTTACATGCTGTAACGTAGATATTTTGTGCCTGTTTTGTTTCACTTTGTTTCTGAACAAATTACATTAATAGAATAATGTTCTTCATATAATATACTAGACAAGTGCTGCAGTGTTCATTTTGGTCAGTAGATGGCAATGTTGAGTGCTGTTCGTCTCTATAGTAACGGTGTCATTTTAAATGATGGGTTTTTAGTTTTTTTTAAACTAACTGGTTCACAGACCCTCCGACCCTCCGACATGACCCATTGCATTCCATGCATCCATTAGAGCTTTTTACAGTTGATAACCACCTGGGTTGAAGAGGAAAAATATTTTTTAGCAACTAATACCCCTTTCATACAGAGCAATGGACCCAGGAATAATCCTGGTCATGTGTCGTTGTGGATGGGTCAACCTAGATCTGGAGCCCTGGGTCTGTGACCTTGTGCCGATACCAGGGTAATTCCCGGGATGGCCTAAGCCATGCTGCGGTGTGAAAGGGGGAATCTGGGTTCCATTAAAGTTACCAAATAGGTGGATGGCAATCACTGCCTCTGCAGAGACGGGCACAGTGTGAGGCTATAACCAGGATTTACCCGGGTTGTATCTGTGGTGTGAATAGATGCAACACGGCTTTAAGCTGTGTTCCTTATAATGTTTATGACCCGGGATTTGGGTGTGAAAGGGGTTTCATTGATTCATTACAACCAGGTGAGGGACAGTTGGATGATCAGGAGCAGAGTATTGTGCACCTAATGGTGTGGGTTATATTGGAGGGTCTGTGATCAGTGTCTATTTGGTAATAAAAAAGGGAATGGGGTCATGGGAAATTATACACATATATGCACACATACACGCACACATATACATACACACATACACACACACATATACATACACACATACACACACACACACACACACACACACACACAAGAACACACATATACATGCACATACGCACACATATACACAAACACATATAAACACACACGCGCACACATATACACAAACACATATAAACACACACGCGCACACATATACACACACATGCGCACGCACACGAGTTTGCTCAAATGAATTTATAAGTTAATATAGAGCAGATATATATAT